>NJDC01000407.1:70100-92018 GCA_002245475.1 Calephelis virginiensis
ATGTTATTAATTCGCGACGATTTAAGTTTAAAATCTTATGTTAAAAAAAATAATGTTGGTCGGGATTGGAAATGTGCCCGGTTGGCGATAGGCTTGCCACCTATCACATTACGGGACTTAGTGTCTTCGGCTAGTCGTGGGTGCCTTGGTTGTACCTCTGCCTACCTCTTCGGGGATATGGGCGTGAAGATACTTTTTATGTATATATGTATATAAATTACTAGCTGACCCGGCGGACGTTGGCCTGCTATAAAAAATTGGGATGAGTCACCCTTAACATTTAGGGGTATGAAAAATAGATGTTAGCCGTTTCTTAGACCTACTCAATATGCTTACAAAATTTCATGAGAATCGGTCAAGCTGTTTCGGGGGAGTACAGACTCAGAATCAGAAAAATCTTTATTACACTTATTGTAATTATACACTTGAACCATACAAGTGGTATTTGTGCGCGTCGACATTTCCTTAAACTACCACCGGATCGGAACGCGGCCACACACTGAGAAGATCCGGCGAAAGAAACTCAGCGGGCGTGTCTTTTTTCAATAATAATAATTACAATGTAAACTAGATTAAAAATATACTCGTAAATTACAATCTTACTTTAACTTAAGTAAAAGGTAGAACAAATCACATTACAAATTGTAGTGGGAGATTGAAACCTCTGTCCCCAAGCATGTTCATCTTTTAAATACTCTGATACCGTATAATAGCCTTTCTGACATAATTTTGCTTTTATACATTTTTTAAACTTATAGGTAGATCTCTAATACCAATGGACAGCTTATTGTAGAAACATATACATTGACCAAAAAAGGATTTACTAATTTTATGGAGACGAGTTTTGAACATCACATTTTTTTGTAAACATACATAGATTTTTTTTAACATACATAAAATTCTCATAAATGTATTGACAACTGAAAGTTAAAATATTTATTACGAGATTTAGTACGAGAACGAACATTGTGACATGGGAATTTTATAAATAAGATTAGCTGACCCGGCAGACGTTGTTCTGATATATTTTAAATGTGATTGTAGTAAAAAAGGTGTGTCACCCTCGTCACTTAGGGGTATAAAAAATAGATATTGGCCGATTATCAGATCTACTCAATATGCTCACAAAATTGCATGAGAATCGGTCAAGACGTTTCGGAGGAGTTCAATTACACACACCGTGACACGAGAAATTTGTATAAAATATGTTTTGGTGCGCAGTATGACGATTGCCGCTCGCAGTCGTGCGGCCAGTTTTATATAGGTAAGTTAAATGACCGCCGGTCTCGTACCTTAGGCAAAGGGGACTGCCTGTAATGGCGTCTCCGGTTGGTATAATACTCAAAGGCCAAAACGAAAGATGCTTAAATAAATGAATCGGCCTTAAAACTTCCATAAAAAATCAGTTTAGTAGTCGTGACCTAATTACTCCATGCTATTTGCTACGCACCGTCTTTCCTGTATTCTATTTCCGTATACTATTTGCCTACCCCGTAAGAGACTTGGCGGGAAGATAATATTATATATGTACCTATTTGAATTTATTGAAATGTAATATCCGGTCAACAATCCAAAAGCAAAAGCGATTTTCCCGCCCGATGGCCAGCACGTTTGGCGAAAAATGGCGGCAAAATAAAATTGGCGAATAACGATGATATGTTTCGATTTATGTATTAAAAATATATAAATGTATGTATTTTTAGAATCCTTGAGAATTAAGCTACGTAATAACGTAAAAATGTGTATGTTTAACCTCAAAACCATTTGCAACAAACAAAATGTGAAAAAATTTCCGTGTTTTTTCCCAAGAAAAACATTTCTAATTAAAAACAAACGTGTTTTATTTACCTTCTGTATACTTTATTCGAAAGAACATAAAACGTTTAACAGAATGCAATTACAAAAACAACAATGTCCATGCAAATATTTTACAATACAAGCTCTATAGAATTAAATTCTTGCATGTACGAAAAAGTGTCACGTGCTATTTAATCTCTTATTATCTCTTATTATTGAGTATTTAGTGGAAGACACTCAGACACTGAATCGGGTTGGGACCATTGAGCGGACTTTTTTTAGACACCCGATATGGGCTGCGGACCGTTGACTGGATATAAGTGAATTCTACGAGTTTGAAGTGTGCTGATTATTGGCATAAAAGTTATGTTCCAAAAATAATTAATATTGAGAAACCTGCCATAATAAAATATTCTTTCGCTTTAAAGCGTTGCTTTCACAAAACCTACTTACAGGTTGTCAAAAGCTTTGTCGTCAAAGACTGTGTTCCCTTTGAGTGTGAATTACGAAATCACGATATGTCGCTAACATTCTCGGAAAAGGCATTATTCTCTTGAAATCCACATTTCAAATGCAAAAGCTGAGTTTTGACACTTTAAGTATTTGAAACTATTCTTAGGTACTTTAAATTTTCCGTATAATCTTCTGAATCTATGAATGATTTTTAGAATTATTTTTCTATTGTGTTAAATATAAAAGTGAAAAAACTTTACACTGTTGATGTTACAGCATACTGTGTTATTTGTTCCTAGTTGCGGTCATCTCGGTTTATGTGTGTTTTGGATAGTTCAAACTTATTCATACCTCACATCCATACTCAAATGAGTTTGTATATTATAGTTTCCCAGTAATAAAAAAAGATCAGAGAAAATCCGTAAATACCTTTTAGTTCTTATATGCACTGTGAATATTTTAAATAAAAACATCCAGAATATGATTAAAATATTTTAATCTCAGTAATTTATCAACGTAAAATGAGGTCATCAAGTATCAATTTTATATTTTCTATGATTTAAAAAAAATGCTTGTATTTATATTAAAACCGATTATTGCAGTGAGCTGCTTAAAAATTGCAGAACCTTGAAGATATTTAATTTTCAAATGTTGACTTAGCGCTGTCAAACTGTTTAGAAATTAGTTTATCACAATACAAAAAAGACGATGTCAGAAGTGTATTTTTTTTAAAAAAATATTAATATTTGGCACAGCAATGAGTTCTTCTAAAAATCATATTAATAGGTATAAGACATTAATCCATTTCTGATTGTTGGTTAT
Source organism: Calephelis virginiensis (assembly GCA_002245475.1). NCBI lineage: Eukaryota > Metazoa > Arthropoda > Insecta > Lepidoptera > Riodinidae > Calephelis > Calephelis virginiensis. The sequence goes on from NJDC01000407.1 coordinate 73,173, forward strand.
CATTTTCGATTATTTTCTTAGTAGGTACACCTCCTTAGAACATAGCAATTAGTGAAACCAGAAAAAAATCACAATGAAAAGATACTGCACTTCTGAGATATGTATTTTTTTATGTCATTTCGGGTTTACTGTGACCTTATAAATAATTTTTAATTCGTAAATGCTTTTATTATCACGTTTTATGTTTGGTACAACAATGAGTGCTTTTAGAATAAAAATCATAGGGAAAAGATAAGATTTTCAGTGATTTCTGATTTTTTTATCTCGTTAATTAACGAATATAAAGTCGCATTCTGCGTTTATATACTAATGTTTAGCGCAACAATAAATGCAACCACGAAGAAAATCACTGTAAAAAAATACAGAACTTCTGAAGTTAATTCATTATTTTTGTAATTTCGGGTTTTCTGTGATTCGAAACTCATATTTGTCTTTGACGACGTTAGTACTAATTTGTTGGAACACTAAAAAAATACAGGGCTTCTGAAATGTTTCATTTTGAAATGGAATTTCGGATTTTTGGTGAATTCACGAATTAGTTTACTCGTAGTAGCCACTAGTGTTTGGAGCTTAGACGATATAGAACCCAAAAGTATAGCATCATCTGCATGAAACAGGCAGTTCACCACTTGGTCACCCGTACGGATTCACACATCCATTGATTTTAATCTTTGAATGAATTTGTTTAGTTACAAAATAAACAAGTGCACTGACAACACTCCTGCTTGACGTCAATAATAACATCAAACCAATGCGATATGTCCCAGTCTAGTTGCACACATGCTTTATTTCTTAATTATTATTAAACTTCACAGCACATGGCAGGGACCTATCTTTCTCATAAGCCGACAAAATTTATCCCTATCAAACGCTTTATCGACATCCACAAAACCACAACAAATCTTCTGGCCACAGCCAAACACTTCTCCATGATATTACGAAGGGAAAACACCTGAAACATCATCTTACAGACCTAACACCGCCTTGAGCCTCCCACAACATTCCATCGGACATCTCTTGCATCCTTCTTTCAACTATTTTTCCATACATTTTTGATGCTAAACTAATCAAACAGATGGCCATGTAACTGGTGCAGTCCATGCGTTAACCCTTGCACGATGACCGCGTGCCGCCAGTCTTTGAGTACCCTGTCGGTCCTACAACATCCTTCAACCGGACGTCAGGATCACCAACTGTGATCGTCTCAGTTATAAGCATTCTACTCCTACAGCTTTACTATAGTTCATAATTCTTCGAGTCATTTGAGCACTTAGCTAATCCAAAGCTATTTAAACTTAAACAAATCTCTTTTGTATTTTTTGACTTATCTTTAAAATATTTATATTGTTTTAAGAAAATAAAATGCTAAAAGAGAAAATTGATAAGTTAATAAACAATAAATCAAAAAATTAATATCCCTGGACAAAATACACAAACTGAGCCTTACCCCAAAGTAGGCGAATTATATAATTATGTTTGTGTTGTTTGTGCAGGGCATCTGTATGTTCATCACACAAATATCTGCCCCGATATCGATCGAAAATCTAATCCGAGACGATTGGTCGGCTAAATTAGGAGTGTACGTTAGCCCCTCGACCAACAAGGCGGTCTATTTTTTATACTTTTTTGTGTTGAGGATTTATTTAAATTTTAATGCTTGATTGAGAGAAAGGTATAAATGTATAAATGAAAAAATCTAAAATGACGTACTGTCATAAAATATTGTACAGAACTAATATTTAAATTATGCGCTACGGTTTTACACTTTTTACACTTTATACTTTTGTTTTTAAATTGGCTGACCTAATCTAAATTTAAGTGAAATGATTAATTATGTGTAATAACAACTCTTTATAGATATCTTACCGCCTCGTTGGTCGAGTGACTAGCGTACACATCTAACTACAACGACCAATCGCGAGGCCTGGGTTCGATTCCCGACGGGGTCAGGACTTCCCACCCGACCTCCGCTCCGAGCAGTCGTGCGCTCTCGCTTATTTCGCAACCTTTTTTATGGCTGTAGTGATAACCCGCCTGCCGTAGTGTAACCATTACATTATATTATAATATTTACGTTGTACGCTATACTTAACCGCCAAGTCTTAAAAGTCTGTCCTCCAAAGTTCCTGCCGTTCGGTTCTTCCGGGAACGTCATCCAAACGTCCTGGAAGAATGGCAACAATTCTCAGTCCTCACTCTTCCCATATCACACGCCGCAGACGCGTTGATGCCTGCCTTCGGGCAGCCGCTCGCCGTCACGTCCCCCACCTTTCCCGTTTCTCACGCCCCCGTCGCGTTATCTCCGGTGCCCGCGCGCGCGCCGCGTCCTACGACTCCCACTCTGTCGCGCAGCTCCGACTCGCCCACCTCACGGGACGTTACTCCCATCCCCTCAAACCACCCCTTTGGCGGCCGAGTACACGAGCACCGCTCATGAGTCGGCCTGGGACCACGGCTTCACCGAAATCCGAGAAACCAAATCTAAACAGCGCAAGCGTAAAACCCGCCCGACAACTCCTCCCCAACCTTCCCAAGAGTATAACTCGCCACCTAACTCTCCACCTGCCGTCAAAAGACTGGCCGTGGAAAACCCGATTCCTGCTCCTCAGGCAATTAAGCCCCAGGTGACGGCCACCCCTCAGGCGACTGTCACCCCCCATCCTGGCCACTCAGCCTATCTCTCAGAGCGACTTCAAAATGCAGTCTCCGAGCTCAAAAATCCCTCCACTAATTATCCACAATAAGACCAAGTGGAACGACTTATCCCGGGCGCTTTACGCCAAAAACATTTAATATTCCCACGCTCGATCCACGAGTTAGGGCATCAAAGTAGTCATTCCAACGTCCCTTTAAGTCCCTTCTCAGGGAGCGAAACGTAAGTTTTCACACTTACACTCTCGCGGACGAACGCCAATTGCGAGTTGTCATACGCGGCCTCCCTAAGGAACATCCGGTCGCAGAGATCGAGATGGACCTTCTGAACAATGTACAACACGCGCAGCAAACGTCAGTACAACATGATCCTAGTCGTACTAGAAAATACAGCAGCAGGTAAGGCGATGTTCAATATCACCTGCATTCTAGGCCTCTCCAGTCTATCAAACGAGAAACCCTACTCCAGTGGTATCCCAGGGCAGTATCACAACTGCAAAAATTATGGGCACTCAGCCCATTTCTGTAACGCGCGTCCAAAATGCGTTAAGTACCTAGGAGACCACGATACAGTAAACTGTATCCGTCCAAAACGCGATCAATTAAGATTGGCCCCTACGGCCGAGCCGGTTAGTTGCGTGAACTGCGAAACCGCCGGCCATCCCTTGAATTATCGCGGGTGTCCCAAGGCCCCGCAGCGACGCAAACGTGGTCCTTGCCCAGGACCTGCGCGCCAAAACAGACACCCCTAGGCCCCTAAGACCTCTGATCATCATCAGACGACAGTAAAGAAGTCAACATCTCACTCTGAGATACAAGCGCTACTGTCGCTACCTCTCCCTACACCACTTTTACCACCAGCAAATGCTTGGGTTAAGCCTCCCAGCATAGCCACCAGATTCGTAGCTAAGGCTACTCCTTCGCCCCAAAAGACGACTCCCATACCTTCCAAAGCATCCCGCAACCCTCCAAGTCCACTCCTGGTGAGTTCTAGGCCGACCTCGCCCTCATCACCGAGTTGGCTAACGCCATCGACCCCGACGAAGTATCGGACTTCACCCGGGAACATATTCATAACAGCGAGGCATGCGGCCTTAATAAAGTCTATCCGTAGATTTTCACAATCCCAAAACCTAAATGGATAGGACAACCGGAAGATTTAAACCATACTCTCTGTAAATAGCGTCGTTTAACGCATCCGGCTAAGATCGGCATAAAGATGAAGTACGGGAGTTTGTAAAAAAACATTGACACACTCCTCGTACAAGAAACTTTCCTTAAACCAAGTAGGCGCAATCCCAAAATCACGAACTATAATCTCGTTAGAAATGACAGATTAGGCCGTGGCGTCGGCACCTTAATCTATTATAAAAGGTGCCTACAGATAGCCCCTCTAGATCCTCCGCAGGTGGAGAACCTAAAGGTTTCAGTATGTCAGGTGGGAATGACCGGACACAGCATCATACTAGCATCAGCCTATCTAACCTCCAACAAGCCCCTGTTGGAGAGAGACTTAGAAAACCTCTTCAACATGGGCGAATCAGTTTTCCTAGCAGGCAATCTTAACTGTAAGAATAAACTTTGGCGATGCCAGCGGAATAACACCAACGGCCTCGATATGCTTACGGATAGCTCCCTCTGAGCCTACCAGATATCTTTTGATACACGATGATCATAGTATCAATCTTAATCCCAGTACGATAGATCTAGTACTGTTACGCGGCGTATCTCTACGCTCCGTAGAAGTGCTACACGAACTAGTTTCCCATCACAGGCCCGTAGTTTTCAAACTAGGGCCCGACGATCCCTCCCTATTAGTAACCAAAACCGAACAGGTTGTAGACTGGCAAAAACTTAACACAAATATCCAGTCTCTACAATCCGAGCTCCTCGAACAAATCCCTGTTTATTAAGAACACAGTCGAGGAAACCAAGTCCGCCACTAGTCTACTAACTAGACACGGCCAAACCGTAGTAGATTCATCCTCTAGTACAGTAACGGACATATTTAAAGATACATTAGCTCTCCCTGACGACATTAGGAACTAATTAGACATAAAAATGCCGCGAAACGGCGTTACGTTAGATTTCCGTCTGACGAATACCGGCGTTCGTTATGTGCTCTACAAAGAGAAGTAAGGCGGCGCGTAGCGGATTACACGAACGGACGCTGGGATAACTTTCTTAGCGAGATCTCACCATCCCACGTGGCCTACTGGCCACTTGCTACAACCCAAAATTGGATATACCTCCCCTCGTCAGACCTAATGTACCTCCCGCGTTTGACGATGCCGACAAAGCTGAATGTCTAGCTGACAATATTGAGTCACAATGTACCGTTTCCTTTCTGCCGGGTGATCCGGACACATCCGCGTCGTAGATAGTTACGTAGCGCGTAGAGCATCCGAACCACCCCAGGGCGATCCGTTACGTCCCACCGACCACGACGAAGTGAAAGATCTAATTAAAGATCTCCACAACAGAAAGGCCTCGGGGCCAACGGTTTTTCCAACAGGATAATTAAATACTTTCCTTGAAGTTGTAAAAACCACGAATTTTTTACAAAAAAACACGGGGTCAGGCATTTGTGTGATGAACATTTAGATGTCTGCATTTCCGGGTCTGGGTGTTTGTTAAATTTATTCTGGTGTCTATTTAAGTCTTTCTATGTATTAGTATCGTTGACTAACACCCATAACACTAGCATATATTTCGCTTACTTTGAGGTTAGATTCAATTTGTGTAACTTATCCACTTATTTATTTTATCTTAAAATTACATTCGGATTTCTGAAGCTTGACAAATAAAGCCAAAGCGCATAATTTCAATAGTACTACTGTATTTATCTAGCTTTATTTTCTTAACCGCGTCGATCGATCGAATTCGATTGCCGACAGGAACAGAAAAATATAATACAACGTATTGTATTTTTGGGTTTTGCTTTATATTAAATATTTTTGTGCAGATCGCCGAGTCTGTCACGAAGTATATTATTCACGTATTTTGAGGGTAGTTCAACCACTTTTAGTTTATTTTTATGGGACAGCGAACAATCGCACGTCTAACGGTAAGAGATAACCAAGACAAATACACCCCATAAATGTTATTGATGTGTTGCCCTGTGGCTGGTGTGTTAGACCTAATGTACAAGTCTGGCAGCTGTACTACGCTCTAGATCAGAACATGAGAGTATTAAATACAGTCAATGCGAGGGTAGGGATTACTTATCCGGTGGTGGTTTTCTACCCGGGCAAGCTGCTACAAAGCACTCTACCGCCAGTGCTCTTGTTGGTAATGACACATTTAACATAATATGCTCGTCTCTTTCAAGCGGCCACTTGCCATGCAGATGATCACCCTCGTCTTATTTATTAAAACGGCCTCAGTACTTGCTACATTTATCGACACGGTTTACATAAAGGTTGAAATGGAGATTTGATACAAAATTGCATTATTGTAATAGAAAATATCTCAACAAACTTTATAGAAATATGAGCTAACTCAGTGAACGTTTTATCGCTTGACATTAGCAGCTACTGACAGTTTGTATGGAAAAAAATTAAGTGTAGTTTTCCCACTTTCCCTGCATTTTTTTCGATTTTTCTTTTTATATTATGATTCTTAACACCACAACAAAAAATAATTAGTACCACTTGTTCAGGCGTGATGACATGACCACGCGAAATGGATATTAATTTTATCTATTTATTTACTCGCCGAACCGGCGAACTTCGTATCGCTTGACATTAACAGTATACATATATTAGTAGTTTAAATCATGACGATACTTATCAAAATCAGAAACAGTGTCCGCTAATGTAGGAAAATAAAACACTGTGTACTGTTTGCATAGTTTGGCATAGGTACAATCGATTGCAACGATCGAATAGCTACTTTTATCGTCAGTTCAAGTTTAATTAATGCAAAAAAGTAAGAAAATAGTGTCATGTCCTAGCTAGCTAGGTAAATAATATCGCAAAATAAAGAACAACAACCAAGCATGTTTTTAAAGGTACTGAACACCTGAAGGTATTTTTTTAATGACATCAAAAGTCAGACTTTTTTATTTTCTTTTTTTAAGTTAAATGCTTTGTACATAGCTTTTGTTTGACACAATGGTTCTTTATACTACTTTGGTACAACCGGGGACTTTTAAGATTAGAAGTTATTAGCATTTAATTGATCAATTTTAGGTTTTTCGTACTAAAATATTTTTTTTTTCGATGAACATGTTCTACATGGTCTAGACTCTAGTGTATCACACCCTCAAATGTACTTAGCCGTCTGTATATATGTAAACTACGAAATACAACATCTGCAATACAGAACAAAAGTTTTACGTAACTGTGCCCAATCAAAATAGACGAAGCACGATTATGAAAGAAAGATTTTGAGCTACCGATACGCTCCTTCACTTCCCGTTGATAACTTAAAGATTTGATTGTTTAGAAAGAGTTAATGAATATGAACAAACCTAGACAGGTCTATACGGATCGTGACAGTTGGCAATCGGTACTCTCTGTCTAACCTGAAAGCAGCTTGTCGTGACGGTATGTTTGTGTATGTAAAAGGCATTACTAAAGAGTTTTTGTTTTCTTAGACGACATGTTATCAGTTTTTCTTAAATTTTACTCCCTTTAAAACAAATATATAGTTTGTTTTTATGTATTAAATTTATTGATTAGCATACTGAATTATTTACATAAGAAAAGGCAGCTGGCTTAGCAAGATAAATTAAAGTAAAGATTCTAAAATAACTGCCAGTACTCTATAATATTTTATCCTGTCCAAAGTAAACAATCTAAATGAATTTATACATATTCATATTAGGTGTTGCCTCTACCTTCCCGAAGTTTCCCGCTTTCCCGCGTGAATTTAAACGTGAATAGAAAGTAGCTATTGTGTGAATTAAGATTTTCAACTTAGAACAGGTCAAAACTTATTAAAATCTGATCAGTGTTTTATAAAGCAAAACTGACAGACATATTTTCGAATTGATATTATAAGTAAACTATGACAACCTTCCTCAAAAACGCTGAAAGAGTAATATTTTTTTTTGTTTTTGTAGTCGAAAATGTATTTACGCACGATCGGACCATGTGGACTTGCTTGAGTATGGGACTCGCTGGTTCCGATTTACCTACTAAAATTCTCTACACTCCGCCTTAACTGTGCAGTTATCGAAAGATGATAGAGACGGGTCGGAGTTTGCCACGACCTTCCTAACCCGCACCACCGTCTCCTTCTGTATCATCATATCCTGGATTAAGGAGAAGAAGGAGTTATCCCTGTGTTAACTAAAGAGCTTAGATTGCGGTCGTGTGGTACTTGTACCTTGATTTCACAGTACAAATATAAGTATCTTCACGCCCATATCCCGGAAGAGGTAGGCAGAGGTACAACCAAGGCAACCACGACTAGCCGAAGACACTAAGTCCCACAATGTGATAGGTGGCAAGCCTATCGCCAACCGGGCACATTTCCAATCCCGACCAAAATTTTTTTATTAGAAAATTGGAAAAATCCAATTTTCTTTGTGTTGTCCGATCCGGGATTCGAACCCGGGACCTCATGCAGTCAAGTCCAGCACCCGGACCGCTAGACCACAGAGGCGACTTAGGCGACAAATATAAAACAACAAGAAAACTACCTATAAAAGTTCGCAACGGCACACTCACACTTAAACATTCGCATCTACGAGTCCCCTAAGCGTTTTTCGGGGTGCTTTAATAGTCCCCTAATGTAGAGGATTTGTTGATGCGCATTTTTTATGTGAGTGTGTCGTTTCGAACGTTTGTAGGTAGTTTCCAAACAGTTACATTCCCGAACGCACAGGGCAAGTGCTAAAATGAAAATATTTATCCCTGTATTTGATTCGCTGTAAGAGAGAATTATTACACGACATACACGACTTTTTTTGCAGAAAAACTCAAACACTGATATGAGATTATAATCATTTTAGCACCATCATAGTGCACATAAATAATCTTAATTCAAATCTATTTAAATAAAATATTTTAGCATCTAGTTGTTACCTCTCTTAGTTAGTCTTAGTGTTAGTTGTCGCCTCTGTCGTCTAGCGGTTCGGGTGTTGGACTTGACTGCATCAGGTCCTGGGTTCGAATCCCGGGTCGGCCAACATAAAGAAAATTGGATTTTTCCAATTTTCTAATTTAAAAAAATGTTGGTCGGGATTGGAAACGTGCCCGGTTGGCAAAAGGCTTGCCGCCTATCACATTGTGGGACTTAGTGTCTTCGGCTAGTCGTGGGTGCCTTGGTTGTACCTCTGCCTACCTCTTCGGGGATATGGGCGTGAAGATACTTTTTTTTTAGTTGTTACTCTACATTCTTGTTCTCCCTGATTCATACTCAAGAACAAATCAAACAACTAGATACGAGAGCCACTTTTAAGTTTTCGTACATACACACGTACATGGCCGCCAAGTGTAGTTGTCAAAAGCGAGGTGCCTACATGAGATTAATTTCTGAACCTGTCTATATTTTGTGCCCATACTGTCAAGTACAAGAGTTTTGATATGTTTATATAGAAGACTTGAGTACACATTTAAATTTTTTATGTGTATTATTTAAGTATAATAAACCAAGATCAACAACCAGTTTTAGTAGGTATATAATAAACCTGACCTAGTAGTCACAATATAATTTGACAAAAGTTGTATCAATTCCTGTATCAATATTTGAAACTCTCAATATTCTCGGTCAAGCCGAGGTCGCCGAAGTAGGTATTTGAACGAGAACGCTCAGCCATAAGGGCTTTCAACCGGTACCGAGGTTACAAAAGAAACGGTAAGCCGTAAGCGCGATTAACGGTCGGCTATACTGACCCTATGTCAGTATAGCCCGATTTCCTTGCAAAATATAGCTCATGTTGTTGTTTTCATGTTTTGTTTAGTACTGAAAATAGGTCAACGGTATTATAAAATCTAGCTAGATACTTTTATTATGGGACGTATATAATTCATATTAAATTAGTAGAAGATCCGAAGCTACATTGACTTACACCGAGCTGATAATTGAATAAAACCTATTTTATAGTCAAGTAAGTATAATATTAGCGATCATATAAAAAGCGGGTTGCCTAAACGAATCCTGTACCGAATATTTTTAATTATTAAAAAAAATGTTTTTAAAGTTTCCAATTTTTTTTACAGGCAACCTTATAATCATCACAAATTGTAATAAAAATTGTAATTAAACTGCGCATAATTATGTTGATATTTTTTTTCTGTTATGCGATATCCAAAATTGTCTGTATAAACCTGGCAATCCAGATAAATAACAGGCAACCCAACTTCTACAATTTCGTCATAAACCTACTTTAAGTCGGGATAAAATCTTAACATTGCACCAATTAATGAATAAAAAAATATTTTAAAAATAAAAAAAAAATTTCAGCATTTTTTAAGGCGACCCATTTTTAATAGATTTTCTGATTCACTAAATTTGCTATAAAACCGATTTCATCCTATTATCAGCTCGGTGTAGGTCGACCTAATTTCGAATTTTAGACTATACGTTTAAGAAGGGGTGGGATTTAGATAAATCTCACTTTTTAGTTTTAGCAAATGTCACTTGATTTATTATATTTGTAAGAACTTAGTATGGAATAACTTTTCTATTAAAATTGTACGCCGGTGATTCTGATCTACTTTTTCTGTAATTTTATATATTTAAAAAATACCAAAAAGTATTTTTGTTTTCAAAAATAAATAAATCCTACTTGAGTCTTGTGAATAAAATAGAGAGGAGTTCGGAAAATTAATAAAAATACATCATTCAATTAGTGGACGCCCCTTTTCAGCAACAATTATAAAAATATTTTTAGATAATTTAGTACTGTCCTGATGCATCTAGAGTAGGTATATTACTAGCACACCCTTCTAGAACAAGTCCTTAAAATTATTGAAAACAGCAAAGCTTAATTTACTCGTTCTAAATACATTTATCGGGTTATCAATGCACAAACGTATATTTGTAAATTAACTATGGTACTTTTAGAAGCAGTTTGTTAGCTTTTTGTCCTCTAATATTTTTTTTAATTTAATTCCGATTAATAATAGCTAGTAGATAGTAGTAGAACTAACGAAGTCACTTTTATATCAAGCTAAATTAAAAAGAAAAAATATTATGTGCTCAAAATTCAATTTATTTCGTAACATGTATTTTTAGATTGTTTTCATTTAACCATTCTGTCAATTTCGTCAGTTTTACTTATCAAGATTGAACCATGATACATAGCGTCAATCAAAAAAGTAATGTCCCTAAACACTATCTTGTGGAAAGTCGCAGAAAATAAAAGATAATTTGAAGTATAGACTTCCTTGCAGTTTTCACTAACTTTTGATATCTCAACAACAGATTGTTTTCTATTATTTTAATAGCTCTTAAACCATTCAAATGAATTACATTTGACGCTATATGCCACAATTTTGTTAACAAAATTTAAATGGGATACAAGTTTAAACGCTTAACTTTTATCTAAAATTAAAGCAAGAGGAAACTTTTAAACATTTTAGCATTCAGTTACTTTTTTAACTAAGCCAAAACATGCATAAATTGTAGACCTACCTTTTCGAAATCAATATCTTTTATTTTTTAATAAATTAAAATGAAGTAAATAACTGTATACCTCATTATTCGTACATAATATTTTTCCAAAAAACGTTATAATGAGCCAACCTTAAAAGACAGAAATATTCTGTGGCGGATTTTTTTTGGAAGGGGAAGAATTCTGACATACATGATTTTTGCGAAACTTGAACCGTTTGGGCAGCGCACGTAGCGGAAGCTCTCAATAGGGAAAAATCCTCCGACTTTGAAACATTCATCGTTGATGCTCCACTCTTTTTAGTTTTAGCGTAATTATACAAACTATATAGACTTTCTATAGCCCTTCTTGATAAATAGCCTATCTTTAACTAAAAGAATTTTTAAAATCGGGCCCATTGTCTCTAAGATAGATGCGTTACGCTTTATTTCGATTGAGTTTGTTTCCCTTGGGAATGCAATATTTTCCCTCTGTAAAAAGTAGCCTATGTTCTTTCTCAACATCTTATCTATGTTTATGTTAAATTTTGTCAAAATCGGTGTTGTGTAAAATGTAACAGACAGACACAGTTTTGGTCGTATTTTTTATATTATTATGGATGACATAACCTTGGGTATTTACGTACGCCCGAATTTACCCGTAGGTACATTGTCCACAATTAATACAAACAAGTTGGAAAAAATGAAATCACAAAATTCTCAAGTTGACAAAATATATCAAGGCAAACGTTTATGCTACTTACTCGTTACCAGCTAGCCAGTAAAATATATTACTTTATACTGACACTAGAAAATATTTCTACATATTACTTAAAATAATTAATAAAAAATATGTATAAATAATATATAAACAAATATTCCTTGTCAAATTACACAAATTTAATTCTAACCCCAAGTAAGCAAACTAAATGTGTAAGCTATGGGTATTAGTTATCGATTCTAATACATAGAAATACTTAGTTACCAGAATAAATTGAGTAAACACCCAGACCTGGAAATGCAGACATCTAAATGTTCATCACACAAAAGCTTATCCCCGTCGGGAATTGATCCCGAGCCTCGTGGTTGCTCAGTGGAGTTAGGCGTGTACGCTAGCCACTCGACCAACGAGGCGGAACAATAAATATGTCATAAAAAATGAAACGTGAGCGCAGCCGCCCGTATGGAATGTTAAGCAAGCACTAAAGACGACGGAACGTAACTCGTGATCGTGGTCGATAAGCGCGGGGTTCGGGGATTAAATAGATAAATGTTAGTATGTATTTACCCCGCGATCTTTATTTTTCCTCATACCTGTTAAATAAAGTACCTATTTTAAAGTTATAGAGATCTCAAACCACGATAATCTGATGTTTTTAAATACTGACTGGTCCTCGGCCGACCTTTGTGTGTGTGTCTGTCTGTGGCATCATAACTATAGAACAGATGTAAAAAATTCAATCCAGACAGCTTAATGCAGCTGTCTGGATTGAATTTTGTGTAGTTTGTAGTTTTGTCTGGGGTTACTGAACATTTTTAATTTTAGTGTCATTATGTCCACTGTCCACAGATTGTTTACTTATTTAATGAAAAATTCTCTTCAAATTAAAACATTGTTTTATTTAAAAATCATGAATATTTGTAAGCTTTACCAAGTGCCGTCGACAGAAAATAATGAATGTAAATATAATATACTAAAGTAAATAAATTTATAATGGAAATAATTACACTTGAAAGTAGGTACAGTTAAGTGGACTTGTCGTAAGCAGCTTAACTGATCCAAGTGCCAACATTTTAAGTAACTTTGATCAAAGGAAAAACTAATTCCAAAATTTTATACAATCATTTATTTACTTAGCCCTTGTAAGGGTTTAGGCAAAATTCTTGAGTGTAAAGTTTAGAAATTAGTAGAGGTGTTGTGTTCTGAGATTCGAAGGGCTGGAAATGATTTGTTTCATATGTTCACTTGGCTGATTTAACTGGATTAGAACTTTAAGTAAGTACATATTATAATATCACGTATGAACACAAAATGTAGACAAATATGTTTTTTCAACCAAATTCAATTCAATTCATTTCATTTATTGTTTGCGTGAAATCGTTTTACATGGTGTTATTAATAATACATTTAGAGCTTATTTCGCTAATATTAGCATGCAAACACTTATGAGGTAGGTACAGTAAATACTAGATTTTTTAATATTACAAACATACAAATTCAAATAAAATTTACAATAATTATAATGTCACATCTAGAAAAGCATAAACACGATATAATATAACATCCACATTATGTGGCGTCTTTGTAAAAGTATTTAGCAAAAAATTCAATGTAAAATGTAATTATGTTATTATTGATTAATTATTATTATTTATATTGTCACAAATTTTCTACCTTCCATTAAAATTGTATTGGGATTAAATTATAAATTAAGAATCATAACATTGGTTACGTTTACGTACGGTTACGTAACGTTGGTTTAAGAACGGCTATAATGCATAATTAACATATTATTTTGTAAATTATAAAAATTGAGTTACAAAATATATTGGTACCTATTATAAAATCTATTTAATTCTAATTGCTGTCAAAAAAATCATTATAGTGTAACAGCTTCTTTCTTGCAACCATTTTTTAACATATTAATACGTCTTTTAGCCGGTAGCTGTCGTATCGCTTTAGGCACTCGATTAAAAACTTTTATGCACATTACGTAACAGCTTTGTTGAAAAATATGAGATCTACATGGTGGCATAAGTAGTTTTGTTGGATCTCTGTATCCTAATCTAGAGTTATCTTTAGCAGTGGTAAATAGGTTAGGATATTATTTACTGATAAAGTTTACAACCTCTACAACATACATGCCTGTTAAAGTCAGAATTTTATGATTTTTAAATAATGGACGGCAGCTTTCTAACGGGCCAGCGCCAAATATTGCTCGTACACATTTTTTTTGTGTCTAAAAACCCTAGTTGCATTGCATGAACTCATCCAAAAAATGAGACCATATCTCATCAAGAAACTAACGTATGCATGGTATGCTGTTAAGGCAGCATCCTTGCTTATAGTTTGTCTTAGTTTACAAAGTACAAACACATATTTATTTAATAACAAATAATCTTTCTATTTGTACTTTGCAATTTAAGTGGCAATCAATATGAAATCCTAAAAACTTGATGTCATTGACTTCTTTAATAGTTTTATTATTATATTCAATTTTGATGTTTAATTCAGTTGTCTTATGGTGACGAAATTGCATAAAACAAGTTTTGTTTACGTTTGCAAGTAAATTATTTTTCTCTAACCATTTGAATACTCTTACTACTGTATTATTTAGTTTTAATTCAAGTATTCCATTGTCGCCGTCTACTATCACAGCAATATCGTCTGCAAACATGATGAAATGGTATTCCAGTATTTTAGGAAGGTCATTAACATTTAAAAGACATAAAGGTGAACCTGAAATACTTACTTGAGGAACTCTAAATCTATTATATAGACTATTTGAGGTATAAGTACGAAGCTCTAAATCAGTTGTATCATTTATTTCAACACATTGTTCACGTTCGGACAAGTAACGATTGAATAGATTATGTGCCACACCTCTTATACCATATTTTGCAAGTTTGTTTAAAAGATTTTCATGGTCGACGTAGTCAAATGCTATCGACATGTCAAAAAATATTACCATTTATACATTACACGTTTTTTTCTATCTACAAATTCAGATACAGATTAGACTAATGAAAATGTTGCCAGCGTTGTAGATTTATTTTTTTGAAAGCCATATTGATCTTGGTGTATTATATTATATTTATCTAAGAAGTTAGTAATCCTGTCATACTCGTATATACATTTCTCAAATATTTTTGCTATAAATGGTATCAGTATAAAAGGCCTGTAGTTGACCATTTCATTCTTATTGCCGCTTTTAAAAAGAGGTTTTACCACTGATTTTTTTAGTCTATCGGGAAAAATTCCTTGAGTAAGAGATTCATTAATTAACCAAGATAGTATTGGCGATATTATATTAGCAACACACTTAATCATTTGTGTTGTAATTGAATCAAAACCTACCGACTTTGTATCTTTAAGATGTTTAATTATTCGATTTATTTCGTTACTAGTAGTGGGGATTAAAAATATGCTATTATGACACGATTCAATGTTGCTATTATAAAAAAAATATTTCTTCTCTTAGTTTTTTATTGGTTAAAGAGATATAGAAAGTATTAAAACATATTTGCTATTTTTCTAGCATCTGTGACTTTTGTACCATTATCATTTATTAAGTTAATATTTTTCGTTTTCAATTTAGTACTTGTTTCATCTTTTATAATGTACCATATAGCTCTAATCTTGTTTTTTGCTTTTAAAATTATTCTCTTGCTGATACAGGTTTTAGAAAAAATAATACACTTTCAAAGTATTTTTGTATACTTAGTGTAAAATTCACTAAGATGAGGACATTTTTTTTTAAAACATGTGAAGCGGAGTTTCTGCTTCCCGGTACAGGATACCTTTATACCTTTGGTTATCCATTTTATGGAGTGTTTATTTGACTGAATTTTTATTTTACACACAGGAAAACAAAGATAATAGAACATGCAAAGTAAGTCATGAAAGTTGTTAAAGCTTTCGTTAACGTTTGGTTTCTCCATTGTTTCTGACCAAGTTAAATTTATAAGACAATTTTTAAACTTTTCAACATTTTCAATAGAATAATTTCGTCTAAATATGTATAAGCGTTTTTTTTGTAGTATAATGGTTGTTAATTTTAAATCGTATTATTTGGCACGTGTCGTGGTCATACAGATGTAAGGTTTTTAAGAATCCTTTTAGACTTTTAAATATTATCTATACATGTTTTTTGACGTGTTGTTCCCTTTATATGAAGTTGTATATTATAGTTTTTTAGTATATTTTTAAACTCTGTAGATACGTCATTATTGCAGACTAAGGTATTGATATTAAAATCTCCACACAAAATTAAATATGTTTTTTTTTTGTTGTTAATTTATAAAATAAAATCTGTAATTTATTAAGAAATATGCGGACGTTGGAATCCAGTGTCCTATATAAACATATAACATAACAATTGTATTGTAAAATTTCTATGCCACAAAATTCAAAGTTTTTCTTAACGCTTAGAGTATCACATATATCTAAAATTTTGTATTCTAACTGATTTTCTATCAAAATACAGGCACCTCCGCGACTTTTAGACTCAGTACAGTACGTAGATTCAACTTTATAGTTATGAAGTTTAATGTTATATTCATCACCGTTTTTTACAAAAGTTTCCGATAGACATAGAATATTAACAAATTCATTACATTCTTTAAATTTTTCTAAATATATTGTCAATAGATCCAATTTATTTAATAGTCCAGCAATGTTCTGATGCATAACGTAAACGTATTCTAAATTACTAAAATTATTATTATGGATAGGAACGAAATAACTGATCTTTTTTGTTCAGTTCATTACTAGAAGTGTTATCTAGCTTCGATCTATTTTTTTTCTTTAAATGATAAGGAATAGTTATTTTTTTATTGAAAACCGTGATATTTTTGTTTGTGTTAGTATTCTTAATTTTAGATTTCAGTGGCCAATTGTCTCACGCTATATATTTCTCTTCATAATATCAGAAATCTAATTTAAAGTTAATCAAGTTACATAATTTAGTTAGGTATGTTTTTTTTTGAATAATTATAATCATAAATGGTTGTGATAAGGTCAATATGACAACATTTTGTCGAATTATTACAAAACAATTTTATACTATTATTACGAATTGATTCGTTCAGATGTACATTATTTACTACACATAATACACTAACTAACATTATAATTTGAAAGGTGTTTAAGAATAGATGACGTTTCTAAACTACATTTGTAGGGTATGTATCGTGCTCCCCAACACAAATTATGAACTGGTCAGAATCGGTGAACTTCATGTCATACCAAGGTGCCAGTATTTCTTTTGTGTTTTCATATGGTTTTTTCAAAGCAAAAATGTCATATTTGTCATACGGTGAGTTTTCTCTCGACGAAATGAGATAGGAGGCCAATCCCACACAGTGTTTCCCTCCAAATATAATTTTTTTTTCGGAATTGGTTCCCGTTGAGGTGTTAAACATAATATGTCGTTACTTACAGTTTTCATGATACAGTTTTCACGTTTAAATAAATTTTCTATGGTATTCTCTTCAACCTCCGCGCATACACTATCTTCATAAAATTCTATCTTTTTTTTCATTTCGGTTGTGTTAAGAGGTAAATATTTTCGTTTTTTCGTAAAAAGGAGGAGATGTTAATAGATTCGTCATTTGTGAACCGACTTCAAATATTTATTATTTTCTTTAAACAATGCAACTGCAAAGATTTTTTGAAAGAAGAAGAAGAAGCAGAAGCCACTAAAAATACAGTTGTGTTTTTGCAGTTTTACTGGACCTACATTTTCTATTAAGATATCTAAAACTTTTGTCTTTATTGTAAATAAATATTTATTTCATAGTGGCCTTAAGGCTGCCAATTTTGTTTTATGCAAATTGCATCTAATCGTGCGTTTGAAGAAACATTGTAAACGTCGTCTGAAAATGGCGGGTTCTATTTTTATAAACAGCGATATTTTTTCTTTCGTAGAAACTTATTGAAATGTATCCTAATCACAGAAAATTAGCTATAATTAAAACGTATTTTCGTTACATGTTTATAAATATTTTTCAATTTAAATTAATTTTTAAGGTATAAGATAGCGAATAAATACAGAGTTCTTCTGATAGTGAGAGACTATGTTAAATAGGATATCATTTTTTGCCATTTATAGACACCATAGATGCTAAGGATGCGTTGATGTCCCATGGGGGAGTTGTTGGACCTAATAGGTAAAGTTTGCCGGCTATCCTATTCATCAGAGCGGAACATGACGGTTTCACTAAGGCACCAGGGACAAATTTACAAATACGAGAATGTTGAGCACTCATGCCATACACATAAAACCATTTCTGTGATTGGATATTCAGCTATCTACACACATCACATATACTCGTACATTACAACAAATTTCTTCGGATTTGTTGATCAGCTAGTTTAAATATTGCCAGAGCGCGAGACTCATCAGACCCCTTGTCTTCTTCTTCTTCTCCGTTTTCTTTTATAAGCATACCATCCAATCTCTTGTCCCATTGAAAATGCATGTCTATAAACAAAGTCGTCATCAAGTTGCACATGTCAACACGACAGACCGACCTGTATGCATACAAATTATGATTCCTGAAAATGTTGTGGGGAGCGTCGTTACAGCTTGTACGATCTATACCTCACAAAAAAAACGAGGAGTGCCGGTAGAAGAGAAAACTTGAATATTAACGTTGTGCATTTTTGAAATTTTGGAATGGTTAGGGAATAATTTTGCACGCATTGCTTTAATTATCAGTATGAAAGTACTATCATTTATGTGGTAGAATACAATATTTATTTATTGCGCTTTGGTACACAAACATGACAACACGAACATTCACGCAATCGCCCTGCGCCGTCTTACGAATTTTCGATCAGGTCGCGTGTCCTGACGCGAATTTAGAAGATTTTACCCATTCCAAAAAAGTGCGCAAAGCCGCTAAAGAAGTTTTCAATTCAAA
>NJDC01000407.1:98370-141548 GCA_002245475.1 Calephelis virginiensis
TAGATACACAATTCTGAGTACCCACCAAATGAGTTCATCATTACAGATGAAATTCACATTTTAGAACGGCCATAACTTTCGTTTTTCGCAATGTATTTTTATTTTTTTTTATTTTTTAGCACTTGCCCTGTGCTTGGGATAAATTTCTATAAATTTTTAAAGAAAGAAAAAATTTCGCCCCAGCCATTCATACAAAGGGCAAGTGCTAAAAAATAAAAATACATTTAAATAAGTACTTTGTTTAAATGTTAAAACATAACATTGATCCATAAATAGTTCATTTGTATAAATATTAATAAAATATTTGCATACCATAATATGGTAAATACCTAAATTAGTGCAAATAAATATATAGCAACATTATTTAATAAACTTATTCCGCAAATAAATTGTATCCACTTCAGTTATATCACAATATGACTTACACTTAATTCACAATATATAGTTATTAGATCTCTAACTTAAAATCCAAATCACATCTTTCAATTATTAGACACTCGATCAAATGGTGTGAATTAAAAATGTTTTTAGTTCAGATAGTAATAATAAGTTGTACAAATGTTTTGCTTGAATATCTTCCAGATACCTACTTAATAAACACGGATTTATAACATAAATAACCTTATCTACTTAACCAATATGTTGACCTCGAGAATTGTTGAAAAATCTTTTTCAAAAATGGAAGCAAAGTAAAACCAAAATTAGATTATTTTATTATTATTAGTTACTTTGTGTTGGCAACACTACGCTTTATTTGGTCTATAGTTTTAAATCAAATGGTTTTACTGGGTAGATAACATTTGTTTTATGTATTGTAATTGTTATTGCACAATTTCTTTCAACTTTTATTCAAATTGAAAGTTTTGTACTTTAAAAATTAAAGGGTTTAATATAAAGTGATTAAATAAATTGAAGAGAAATATTTGAGTGTACCTACAGGTCATCATAAGCTGGTGTTCGGACCAGTGGCTGGACATTATGGAATATTAACAAACTTTATTGCAATGTGCACTCCATTTTAAACTTTATTGCAAATATTATAAGATGTAATTTGAGTGTAAATTTTAAATTTGTTTCAACCGGGTCACAAATACCAACCTGACAGCAATAATTTCTGTGTCGTTCGATTGGCATTATTGTGACAACTGACAACTACCCACTGTTAAAATATAAATTATTCCATCTTTGTTGTTGAGAAACACGTTGTTGAGAATTTGTTTTAAAAGTTTTTCTTCTTTAATCTGCGTTTTCAAATTAGTGTTCAGTTATTAATTTTACTGTTTCTAGATTTTTAGTTCATCATTGGACGTTTTAACGCCATTAACTTAGTGTATTTTTAGTGTTATTGAGCTTAAACTTTGTGTGCAATAAAACATTTTCATGCTTGTTCTGTTTAGTTTGAAGAAGATTAAGACTAACGTGTATATATTAAAATATCATAGCATAGCCACTTTGCAAAATGAATGTCAATGTAATGTAATGGACAACAACTGTTTAAATATTCAAAACATTGTGAAATTAATGAAACTCAGACTCAGAATTACAGTACTATGTTACTCATCGTTCAAATCTGTTCCTACAAATCTGTGCCTCATCGATAAACGATAAAAGTTGTAAGGTTTACGTTGCAGGTTTCCGTTGTAAAATTTAGCTTTGCGTGTATCGTAAGGTACTTGGTTCAGTGGTACTTGTGAAATTTACTATGATAAAATTTTGTAATCATGACAAATAACATTCTGCAGAAAATAGTAAAATTCTAGTGTTAAAAAATAGTCTGTTATTTATTATCTTTATTTAGTCATGCTTGTACCAGTAAATGTGGTCGTAATAATATATTTAGAAAATGGAAATTTAATAATACTGAGCTGTGGGGGCTGTTTTTATCGAAAAAAGCACATCATTAACGTTTGTCGTAAATAATTACTGACTTCTCACCACTATCCAATGCCAATTATGCCAGCTTGTCAGTGGGGCCAATATTGTACAGTTTATGGTTACGCTACATTATTGTGTGGTTGGTGTTACTTGCTGTTTATTTCAGAACTGAATGAAATATAGGTATTGCCATCTCTTAGAACGTAGTGATTATATACTTTTCGGTTCGGACTTTCTATTAAATATTACTACACAACAAAATGGTGGTAAATGTTGGTATTCTTAAATATTTTTGTTACAACTTCATGACAGACATGTTCCGGAAATAGAATTTTTGTTGGCACTTGGTGGAATTCCATTGTATACACACTTTATTGCAGTATGTAAGAATTAAATTAAGTGTATAGTGGATAAGTACAAGTGTTTACTCCAAAAAAGTGTGTATATTTGGTATTACGTTGTAAATATTATTGACTCATTATAATAATTTATTTTCACTAATATTTTACTATTTTTGAGTTTAATTCAAATTGTATTTTATTTGTGTTATTAATAACCTATTTCTTATATAAACAAACCGTCCCGGAGTGGAACATGACATTGTCATTATATCGATAGGAATGGGTAAGGCGGTGGATCCATCCCTACTGGGCAAATTGCTGCACACCACTCCACCCCCGAGGTGTTGCTGATGATGACAACAAGACACAGTTGCATCTACAACTTATCTCTTAACATTAGGAGAGCAGTTAACTTGTTCGTTAAAGAAATATTTAATTTATGTACCTATAAGTTTAATTTATGTAAGTCAATCTAAATTTAGCACGCAATAACGACAATAGAGTAAAAATAGAATCCTTCTTTTTCATTAAAAATATAAATTTGGGTTATTGTATTATATCGTCTTGCAAAATTGGTTAGATCAGAGATTAGTAAATATACTCGTATGACTTAGGTGAGATTTGGTGGAATAGGTAAATAAGTGAGTAGTAGCAGGCAGACGATCCCCCTCAGGGCGGGCGGTTGCGGGTGGAACCACTTCTCTTACCTCCCGGACGCCCGCACCCCCCGCACCTTTCCGCAGTCTACCTTTGACGTCTGTGGGTTGCGGACGTCTCTATCGCTGCAGTTTAACGCGCATTAATCGGGAAAATACTCAAAATTATGAATTAAACATACTGTTAATATACGTAATTTCATCTGTGCTACAGGTTTTCTGCCCAGTGCACGTGAATCTATAACATTTACTGTGTTTTGTTGTGATATATCTTTTTCTTCTCCCGTCGATCAAGGTAGGTTATTCTAATAATTAACACACATTTTTAATAAATAAACATTATACGGATATAAAATGACGATTACATTTTTGTAGTTTAACTAGAACGTACTTAGCTCGTAATAAGTATTATCTTTCAACAAGATAATTGTAAAATGTGCGTCTCTTCAAGGCTACGATAGCTGTATAATTCTGAAACGTGAAACTGCAATTTATTTTCGTACATTGCATAATTTTGTATTACAAATTAAAACCACTAGGTAATTTTTTTCAGTTCTATTATTGTTTAAGTATTCCTGAAAACAGGCCTTTAAGAAAATAGGCCACCTGATGGAATGTAGCGCCAGTGCTTTATGCCTAATATCAATGGATATTAGTTTGCAACAAAGAATTATCTACAAATGTAATTTTGAATTTGAGTTCAGCTGAAATGTTATCAATTTCCATGGGAAAAGATATGTGGGAAAAGAACTTCATAGGCTTATGAACCAGTCATAATATCATCGTATAAGCAGTTGTACCTTTTGAAAAAATGTCAATGTGTAATTTTTTGTTCAATTCAAAATATTAGTAGGTATTTTATAAACCACATTATTGAGAGTGGGGTCGCATTAATCCCTTTAGTTTTTTTTAGACAGCAAATACACACTGAATTTTTGAGACAACCGTGGCGTATAGACATCCTAGATGTTGTAGGTGCGTCGCAGCTGTCCTGTGGCCGAGTTAGGCCAGTTGTGCAAAACTATACTAAAACTAGCCTACGAGACTGCCATTGTGGCGACAGGAATAAGCAAGGCGATGGATCCTACCCGGACCGTCCGTTAACACAATTATAATATTACGAGCTGCCTGGTAGCTGACTGATAGATGGCCTGTTCTATATGTAACAGTAACTCGAAAGAACTAAGGGCTTTAGTGTAAAGGCAGATATATTTGGTATGTGACGACACCGTAGGTAATCTTGTAATTGAAATTAGGTATGAGATAATTCCACTACAGTAATCATTCTTACTAGACGGTAGAACATATTATAGCAACGAGCTACCTAGTTTGGTATCACTACCTTTTCTATTTCCACCGGTCGGTGCGCGCCTTTCTCGTGTTTCAATTTGCAGGGTAGTGGATATCCTTACTTTAGCAAGTAGGTAGCTATAGATATCTGCTTGGCCACGCAACATTAACATTTTTGCTGTCTGTGGGCTACGTGTATTTCTACAGGGAATTGGCGTTTAATATCCTCTGCCTCGTACGCAGTTGACCTATATTCTTCAAAGGCTAACGCTTCATAGGTTACCCGGGCTAACGACGAGGAACTCCAAATTCTTATTTTTACTAAATGAAAGTAAAGTGAAGGTTTTCTGCCAGGCAGCTCGGGAGGATCGATTCAAAGTTAAACGAGTCATTACCAACAAGACCACTGCTGGTAGAGAGCTGTGTAGTAACTTACTTGGCTAGGGATCCACTCTCACCCATTCCTGCCGCTATAATGACAGTGTCATGTTCCGGTTCTGAGGATTAGGTGGTCGGTAGGCTTGAACATACCTACATATTCCATAGGTCTTACGTCTCGGTCACGGTATAGCGACGCAACTATAACAGCTGTGGTATCTAAAGGCAACGACTACCTCTTACCATGCCTTATGCTTGCTCGCTATCAACTTAAAGTAAGGTTGCCATGGAATTAGGCCAACTGATTCTTACCATCGCGAACAGGTATCAGATCGTTTATCATTGCAGCATGGTCATTGAGACAACTCGCCTAAACGGATCGACCAATTTTGCTAATTCTTATTTTGTTGTGTCCAAAGAAGTTTCTTACGAAAAAACAATAATGATCATGACATAACGTCTGTCGGGTCAGCTAGTATACAAAATAGCATATAAAAAGAATATCCATTTATCAAGATGCGATGACCAAGCATCGCATCACGCCCAAACTTTTTAAATAAAAAACAATTTGAATGACAAAACAAAAAGTAATGCTCTTAGATAGGACAGGATAGCGTCTCTCGGGTCACCTAGTAAATGAAAAAGAATATATGTATCTCTTGTTGAATCGATGGGTTGGTTTTGATAATTTTTTGTTTTCAAGTTAATAATTATGGTTGGAATTTCAGGCTCTTATGGAAACGATGCAAGCTTAGCGGAACAAAAACAGTTTAAGAAAACTTTCAAAAATATACGTGACTCCGAAATGAAAGTGTAAATATTCCTATTATTTTCACTGGGTCAAGATAGAATAACGTCTGTCGAATCAGCTAGTTATATTAAAAATATCTATTTAATAACTTGTAGGAGCGTGGGTGTTTATTCATGTATACTTACACATGTAAGGGATTTTACAACTTTTTATGTTTAAAAACATAAGATTTTTCTTTCCATCAGTACATCAGTCTTCTTGGTTGTTTTTTACACATAGTAAGCAACTGGTGGAAAATGAGCTGGTGCAAGAAGTTTTTTTCAGGATCGTCTTACCAAATGACAGTAGATTTTACCGTGTTTAGTCGTAAGATAGGGAACCCGTAGACGAGGATTATTATTTTCTTTTATTTAATATCAATCTATTTATTTGCAAGTTTAAGCAAACGAAGTATATCTGACAAACAGTAGGAATTCTATTTCATCTATAAGTAAATTCTAATATTTTTTTCACTTAATCTGAAATATGTTGATACCTTCGTCCTAATTTAATCTATAATATTATATGATACTAGCTGGCCCTATGAATGTTGTCTCGTCTTAACAATGAATACTAAACTCTTAAATTCTGAACTGAACTTCCAATTTTGTTTCTTTCATAAGATTGTCAAATTTTTGCTCGAGAATAATTAGTTATTCTCCAATTTCTCTAGAAATCGTTCCATCTGTATTTAAATCTAAAGTTCCCCACGATTGAATATCTGCTACCTATCACATTGTGGGGCTTAGCGTCTTCGATTACGCGTCGCAGCTCTGGTTGTACCTCTGCCTACTTCTTTGGGGATACGGATACAAAGATACTGAAAATACTACAAACCTAATTGTTATTTTAATATCCAGATTTATCGCGTATATTGACTTACTTGTAGGTGCTCGATGTTCTTACTAAGCTATAGCTTACTAAGCTACATTGGTCGTGTTCACGAGCTTACTGTGTCTGCGTGATCGTTTCTACACGTCACAGCAGTAGAATCCCATCCAACCTCCAGTTGTGATGTTTGTTATCTCGAGTTACCAAGTACACAACACTGACCGTGTCTTTAGCTGCCGCGGAAGTCTGTTTTTCACGCAGTTTAATTTTTGAAATAGCTGGATTACAAACTGGTGCGTTCGGTTGATGAAACTTGAGGACGGTGGAAATTGATCCAGTGGTTAGTTCCAGTTGTTACAATGTGCTCCACAATAATTGTTGACTGATGGATTTATGTATTTTTCACGGCTATGATATGTAACTTGACCTTTTTTACGCTTAGTCTGGCCTATATATGAACTACCACAGCTACAGTCAATTTTATAAACAGCTGTCGTCTGGTACGGTTTGATGCTATTAAGTTCTGAATATTTACTTTAGAACTCGGTGTAGAAATAATGCCAATGGAATATTTTTTCTAACACTGTCCTTATTTTACCTGTATATCTCGCGTGTAAGTCATATATTATGCTGGTCTTGTTTTGACATCATGGTACTTGATCTTTTTGTTGTGGAACTTGCTTTCTTTCTCATCTTAGTATCAATTTTTTATGACTACCTTAAAAACATGGCTTAATTTTTGTCCCAATTGTTTGTGGTCACATAATAAAACGCTCGATTCTTTAGCAATGCTATAACAGAATGCAAGTGACATGGATAATTAATCGATTGAAGACGCGTAAACGTATCTGTCGCAGTGTGTAGCTTTTCGGTAAATACTGGGAGCCAAAGTACCGTCTGATCTTACTTTGACTTTCACATCCAAGAAAGACAATGTTCTGCCAAACACTATTTCATAGGTAAAGTAAATCATAAGAGTGAATGGGATTTAGATAGTAGGGCTAGTATATAGTATTATTAGTAATAGTATATAGTAGGGCTGAGGAGACAATATTAAGTAAAAAAAACTACTAATTATTTATTATACCTTTTTAAAATAAAAAAAAATCTTAAAAGCTACGCTATTTTGTACTCAATGATTCAACATATGTACAGCATAAACATTGCCGTCGCAATAAAATATTATCCATAACAATTTATTGCTGCTAAGATATTAAATGGTTTCAGCTGTGCCTAATTCTTATCTTCAAATGTTATCAAAGTACGTATTAGCCCTTTATTACGACATACTCGGTATATTACAATTGATTATTTCATTGATATGGAGACTAGTTAAAAAACACTTAGGTACATTGTCATGGTAGAATTACTTACGTGTTATAGGACTTTCTTATATCTGTAACATTCTTCTAGTGTATTGATGTAGTAGAAGCACACGGTTCTTATGGCAGAAATGTATATGCCTATGAATACGGTAGATGAACTAGATGCATCATTGTTTCACTGACTGGCAGTTTAGGCCACATTCGCAAGTTTACCATCTATAGCATCTTCCAGTACAGAACGATACTCACCTATTGTTACACTAGTACACCATGATGTGGTGAGTGTGAAGTGGAAAAACCTTTAAGGCGCTATAGTGGTCCGGGTGTTGGACTTGATTGCATGAGGTCCCGGGTTCGAATCCCGGGTCGGCCAACAAAAAGAAAATTGGATTTTTCCAAATTTTCTAATAAAAAAAATGTTGGTCGGGATTGGAAATGTGCCCGGTTGGCGATAGGCTTGCCACCTATCACATGGCTAGTCGTGGGTGCCTTGGTTGTACCTCTGCTTACCTCTTCGGGGATATGGGTGTGAAAATACTTTGTCACGAATATCTAAATATAGACCTTTTAAGACGGATAATCAATAATAACTTTTTATGTGGACTAATAATTTAATAAACTTATAAGTAAGTTTGGAAACATCAAAACAATTAAATAAATTTGGCTTGAAGGATAAAAAAATTGGTAAACTTTCACAAAAAATACACTTTCTGATGTTTCCGTCTTTGGAAATAAATGTATACAAGCAATGAAATCGGTCAAGTGCTAGTCGGACTCGCCTATGGAGGGTGCCGTAGTAGCAAACATCATAACATAAAAGATCTTTCAGTTAATTCTTTTCATATTTATACACAACACAGTAGTTGCAGTTTATATCAATTCTGCGAATTGCGAGATTCTAAGAATTAAGTATAAGTATTTGAGGTGTTGGTATTACGGCATCTAATTTAAAAAAAAAAACGCTTACTAGATCTCGTTCAAAACAATTTGCGTTGGAAGTTTACATTGTAAGTGCATATTTGTGAGTTTTATCGTTCTCTTATTTTAGAAGTGTCCAATAGGTGGTAGGTAGGTAGTTAGACCAATAGGTGTCCCCCAGTGTTCCTTTTATATGCCATGGCCATGTTATGTGACTGACCGTTAACATTCTTTATAAGCCATCGGGACTTGGCTAGTTTTTTACAGAAGGTTTTTGTGGGATTTCACTTATTTTGTAGAAATGTTATTGATTTATTTCATTAGATTTTCTTATGACACAGTATTTTTGTTTTATAAGAGCAGAAAGGGAGGCATTTACCCAGCAGGGGGACGCTATATGCTAGATTAAATTAGAATATGTGTTCCACTACGGTGGATTTTTGCAATTACATTCTATTTTTTTAGTTACCAATAGTAGAAGGGGGTAAAACATGGTAATCATGTTTCTAATACAGCTGAGACCAGATAAGGGTTCTTCATTAGATACTTCAGACCTTCGACTTTTGACATCAAATGAAGCGGACCACCAAGTTGAATATTTTTTTGTACAGGCAGTATATCGATATAATAGTTTGGGTTGGCTCTTGTGTTTTCTAATCAGGGTGACCTGGTACTCCAGATCTTCGATTATCCTAGTTGTTATAGTTTTCCCTTTAAATGGCAATTAAACCCTAACTCTGTGCCAAATTTCAGCTCTCTGAGTTTATAGGAAGTGCTATTTCTATTTTGATGATCATGAGTGAGTGTCATAAATTCGAAACTTTGCTTTCGTCTAACTTCGAAATTAAATAAAGACTTGAAATTTTGGATTTTAAGTAAATAATTGCAGCTTACTAGACAACGAAATTTTCTGTGTTCTGGTCTTATTCGAAGGCTCTCAAACAGGTGCCTGAAAATGCTGCAAAATGGTTCCAGTAAAGGGTGGTACGGCAATGTTTGCTTCGCGCTCGACTTGACACGGGTACTGCCATGCCCCTACATTCGGACGGGAATCTAAAAAATAATTGAAAATGGTTTGAACTTTAAGTAAATAAGTAAATAAAGGGACAAGTCACACAAATTGCATCTAACCCCAAAGTAAACAAATTACATGCTTGTGTTATGGGTGTAAGTCAACGATTATATTGCATAGAAATACTTAAATAGAAACCAGAATAAATTTAATATATAAATAAACTATCTCATTGGAATTGAATTTTTCCTGGCCAGAAGTTATCCCAAATTAAAAAAAAATTGTCAAAGCAAGATCAGTGGAGTATGGACGATGGCTTAGACTTTTGAACTGAATATTTTCTAATTTAGTAGCCATCTCTTGTGCAGTGTGTGACCTCTAGTCTTGGTCGTGAAGCATCAGTGGCTCATAACGATTGACCTTCCTCGGTTATTTAGCAATAGACCACTGCTATAAACATTTGACCAGAAGTACTTCCAATTATCGTAAAAAATCCACTTCTTTATCACAGGTAATGATTCGTTTTAAATACCTACTCTTTATTATTGTGTCGGTCAAATAACAAAGCGCAGCAGTCGACATGTGTTTGCCGGTTAGCTTCATATAACACGCGAGGAACACAACATTTAAGTTATTAATATTACCAACTTGCTTCATGTGGATTAAAAAAATATTACTAACACCGCAGCCTGCAGCTAATAGCTAACTCAGACGTGGTTTGCAACAGTTTGACGCAACTTTCATATCAAAAAATTAAAAAAATAAGTTTGCTATGTTTTTTATTCGCCAAAATCATATGACACTAGTTGCCTTATATCTGAATGCCTTTAGACTTACTTTCAAACTGTACGGGTTATAATTTTTCAAGTAAACTTTATACAAATTCGGGTTTTCTATGTATCTATGGAAGTCCCGCCTCTTATTACGTAGTATTTATATACTCTTTGGTTTGCAAGCGATCTGCTTCCACGATAGCCTTCATTTCTTGATTGTCAACTTGGGTCTTTGTCAGTCCAATGAGCTTGTTCTGCAAGTCGAAATTTCCAGAACAACAACTTTAAAACCTAAAAAGCATTCAATATCTTTTGCAATTTCACCCGAGCTCACATAGTTACTACTTCGTTCCGTTTTTCGCAGCACTGGTGCCATTTAATTTTATAAACTGAGCACAAATTTGAATTTGGAATTCCTAACCAATGAAAAGAAATTTGTGCTTGAGGTGGCCAGTACGACAAATATTATTATTGTGGGAAATATGTAATTTACAAAAATGTGATTGTTGTGGATGAAATGAAAACACTTATCTGGCAAAATATTGATTTTTAGTTGCATCAAACTTGTCTTCGTGTACTTTATCATTTTAAATCATCTTTTCTTGCCCCATTAAGTAAAGTTTTATGTAATGCTTGAATGAAGTTGGGATAACAATTTACGTAAATTCATAACATTAACAATAAATAAAATTAAAAAATCAGGTCAGCTTACAAACAAAACTTCGCGACAAAATTGGTTCACCTGTTCTGGAGTTATGATGCCACAAATAGATACACACACACGTCAAACTTGTTTTCCGTCTTTGATTAAAAAGCACTTTACTGGTCCTTTTTATTGTAATGGAAAATGTCAGATTCGCATAATATGTGACCTTTACAATTGGTGCTATAAAGTATCAAATAAATAAAGTATTGGCGTAATCGACAAGGAAAGAAAATCAAGGATTTTGAATCCTCAGTAGCTTAAATGTTTAAAGCTTGCGTCAACGAGAAATGAAAAGATACGGTTTCGACTCTATCTGGATTGCATTTTTTCTTTTTTCCTCTTTTCTTAATATGTGAAAATATAAAATATATTATGTAGATTATAATTTTTGAGATATATTTTATGTCTTGATTGATTACAATAACTATACATTAAGTAATCCAATTTCTGTGATAGCTTTGTATTTTTGTGGACATAACTATCAACGCCCACATAACTACTAAACAAGTTGTAAGTGAATAGAAACATTGCTAAATGCACCTTATCCAATCGTATGGGGTTAGATGCGAACAACCAGATGGAATTGGAGA
The DNA here is from genome assembly GCA_002245475.1 of Calephelis virginiensis. Taxonomy (NCBI): domain Eukaryota; kingdom Metazoa; phylum Arthropoda; class Insecta; order Lepidoptera; family Riodinidae; genus Calephelis; species Calephelis virginiensis. The sequence goes on from NJDC01000407.1 coordinate 109,856, forward strand.
CTGACAACAAAATATATTGTACTTAAAAGTGCGTTATTAACCTGAGGTTGGCTTATTTTGTCTTCTGGTCTATTTTTCGAGAAATGAAACACCCTTTCAACCATAACATGCCAGTAAACAACGAAATCTTTTGCATTTGTAATACTATCTATGAACAGAAAGATAGAAGAAAGATATTGAAAGCTTTTTTAAATAAGTGTTCGATCTGTCTAAATCTATCTGATGAATACTAAAAAAATATGTTAACGCCCGTACCCCGAAAAGGGTAGATAGAGATATACCCTGGTTACATCACTGCCTATCTTCTTGGGGACTAGCAGAAAGTACTTAGAGTTAAAGAGAATGTGTTTTCTCAATTTACAAATGGGTACAACGCTGCTCGGTTGACGATAGGCTGGCTACCTATCACATTGTGAGACTTAGCGTCTTCGGCTAATCATCGGTGTCCCAGTTGCACCTCTGCCTATTTTCTCGATACTTTTTTAATTAGAGTTCCACTACTTGATAGGTGGCAAAGCGAACGCATCGTTAACTGATCACTTGTCTTTCCTAAAACTCATTCACAATACGGCTACGACGTAAAAACAGAACATTCATGCATTTATTAATAGAAATAAATGCGAAAGTGAGATTGCTTTAAGTACTTTATCTCATGAAATCATTTTTTTTGCATATATATATATATATCGGTAGTCAAACTATAAACGGTTTCATTTTATATCAACGATGTCAGGACCAAACGCCCAATTGTGCAGTAACCCGTACGTATTTGCAATTTACGCTCGAACGGTCCGTAACATTGACAATAGACTAAAAACAATATTTTTTACTTTTAAAATAGTAGATACTGAACTGACTTTTGAGAGGTTTTTTAGTTTCAGTTTAGATTTTTTTAGTTAGAATTATTTTGTTATCTCTATCTCTAGTAGGCTTTAGAATTGGAGGATCCTTGTTGGTAATAATCTAGTAATTAAGGTTAATGTCATGATATTATTCTACCAGCGCAGTAGTTATTAACTAAATGAAAAAAATTCTGTTGATGATGAGACATTGGTTTCTACTGTTTTTTTTCGCTTGCCATTATAGCATTCCAGCTGGTAGACTTACATACATAACATAAGATCCCGGTCATGAGACAGCGACGCACTAGTAACATCTATAGTGTCTGCAGTACATGGTTGCCTCTTAGCATCAGAATAGCCAGGTTTTGTTAGTAGTCGTTATAACATAAAAAATAACTATATTGTTAAAGTTCTCGTTCAGTAAAGTAAGCTAAGCAAAAACTAGTGATGCTATTAAATACTACAGATCTTGCGTGCGACTTCTGTACGTACTGGTAATGTTTCATTCTGGGGTTTTCGTTTGAAATCTATGTTGTTACTAATATATCTCTCCAAATAAGGATACTATAGTGAAATTCTCTGATTTTATCTTATTAATTATTACGTGATGCCAAAACTTCGGACCCTTTTTTATGAAAATCGCGCGGACCTAGGAGCATAAAATTTAGCACACTTATAGTTTATGTGTAGGAGAATAATAATATAAGGAATCACTCCTCTTACTGCACGGGAGGAGGCCTGGTAAGGACCGGGCCGTAGCCTCGGAGCGAGATGGTGAATGCCAACGCGACTCCACCTCGTGCCGCCTGCCTAGCCAGGCGGCACGAGGTGGCGATTTTCCACACTTAAAAAAAGTGTGTACGCGATATTTCGGCAGACGTTTATCATCTGTTGCTTTATAAATAATGGCTAATTTAGCTTTTCTTAAAATTTTATTGGTTAGAAATATGTTGCATGCACATACAATAAGTTAAGTTAGTTCAGCTCAGCAGCCCCCCCAAGGGTCCGAGCCTTGTCGTGGCGGGGGGGCTAAGTAGCTGGGGTCTAGCCGGGACCCCGGTGAAATCAATTCGAACCAGGGAGGGCGCTCCTCAGTACCCCTCTCTGTCCAAGAGGGGACACGAGGAGCGCACACAGGGTGGTGGGCCGTTTGGCGCGCGTGGGATGGCGGCAGCACGGCCCGCGGAGAAGGAGGGCGGGCTTTCCATCTAGCCGGCCCGGTCGAGATGGGGTTGCGGCGTTCTCGCAGCCCCGGTACCTGGCGAAGGGGTGGACACCGTGGGGTTTTAATCGGTAAGAGTCCGACATAACCCGTAACTTCCCCCGAAAGTGTCGGGTATCCATGAGGATTTCCCCATGAAAAAAAAAAGTTCAGCTCATCAGAATCAACACCAATGTCAAAAATGTCGGTTTTGCCCGTTGCCCGGAATTTGATATGTGCCCAGTTGGCGATAGGCTTACCACCTTTCACATTGTAGACTTAGTAAATTCAGTTAGTCGTGGATGTTCTGGTTATATCTCTGGTGGCTTACTTGGAGATACGGGCGTGAAGATACGTTCTAAGGAAACTCAGACTCAATTAGGCCGTTACTTATATAGTTGGCACTAATTAAACAATACCAAGATGATCCCAGTTTTGGTCTTTTCTTAGATTGTAAATGTAGAAAACCCACACAGTCTCTAAATAATAAACTCAAATATCATACAAAACAATTTTACGTATGTTGTGAGACAACAAAGCTTATTTCTCAGTAATCGGGAAAACAATGTAGCCATTTTATATGGAAAAAGCTGTTTTAAACGTAAGAGGATTTTACTGTATAAATTCATACATTTATGTAATAGCTGGTTATGATACTCGCAACAAGTTTTTAATTTACCAGTTCCTTTCCTAGTTTCGGTTATATTCGATTCACGTCTTATGGGTAACCAAGTGGTGAACTGCTCGCTTTATTCAGATGATGCTGTAGTTTTGTGTTAAAATGGTGTACACCATTATCGTTATTATTATTATTTTCCTTTATTTTTAATGCCTCTTATTTTCTACGTCTATACATTTAATATAAAAAAAATTATTTAAAATGTAAACATAAAAAACAGGTGACCAAAAACGGTGGTCTTACAACTAAACCGTCAGTGGTCAGTGCGACAGAGTGAGGAATCTCCGCACAATGCGTGCCATCCCCAAAATTGCTGGCTTCTGAATTCGGCCCTTAACCCAGGGTTGTAGAGCGAGTCTCTTAAGATGTTGGTCGAGAGTCTTCGCTATTAGACCGTTTACTGACACGACTATTGGGACATCCCACATGTCAATAACCTCGTGCGCTAAGTCTATGTATTTTGTAAATTTTTCCTTCTCAGTTTTCACGAGCTTAATGTCACATGGAACCCTGATATCAACAAGAAAAGCCCGACGCTCCAACCGATCTACCAGCATGATGTCAGGCTTATTGGCGACAATAGTCCTGTCCGTGATGATAGATCGGTCCCAGTAGAGCTTTGCACGGCTATTCTCAAGAACTGGCTCCGGTGTATACTTATAGTAAGGTACTTCAAAACCGACAAGTCCATATCGAATTTCGGGGCATTTCCCAAGGTGACAGCTTGAGTCCATTGTGGTTTTGTCTGGTTTTAAATCCTTTGAGTACATTGCTAAGGGATTTAAAGCTAGGTTATCGGTTGCGTAGAGGGGGTGAGACTATTTTTCATGTTTTGTACATGGATGATCTCAAGTTGTTTGCATTAAATAAACCAGACTTGTTTGACAAATGATTTAAAGCTAGACAAAACCACAAAGGACACAAGCTGCCACCTTGGAAAATTCCCCGCTCAGTCCTTATGGGTTCGAAAATGTAGAAACTCCTTCTTCCTCCTGGAAGACAAAGAGCCATGGTCCACTGCCGCATTCATGAAACTAGAAACGAGCTTAGAACTGTATGAACTTTGTACAGTTCCAAGACTCGTTGCAACCACTTATGCGGTACCGAATCGTGTCATTTTATAGTCAATCCAGGCGGTGGAAAGACTTTTCCGATTTCTGCGAGCCTGTTAGTTAATAGCGATGTCAATGAGGAGTAGCTCCTTAGTACCACGTAACCCAACCCTACATCAATTTTGAGCAGGATCTAAAATATTGTTTTGCAACTCGTCATCACCGCTCGACACATCGAACTCTGGAGGGGTCGCAAATTCATCCTCTGTCGATGTGGAGCTACAAATAAATACAGCTAAAAATAAAAAGATCATACGGAAAAAAGCTCGAAACGAAAATTCTGTTGCCCGTAATTTTACTTAAAAAGTTGCAAAAAAGGTCCCCAACCATTAAGTTTATGTTGTCCAATACAATAAACAAAAACGAAAAAAAAGAATTAAAAGCAATACTTTTTACGAAATTTTTTTGCCTAACAATAAACAGAAGTTTGATTTGATTCAAAATGTAAAAACAAGGTGGTGACTTTCTTGGTAGTGAAGGAAATTTTACTGCCTATATAGATCCTTCTCATTCTCATTTCGAGAGAACCAAAAATCGGCCATCCGCCAAATGTAACAAAAGTTCTGGACGGATTAGTGATATCCAAACAGTGCTGACAATAAAATTATATCATCGATACGAAGTTTCCCCTGGTCCGGTAAAAGTAGTGCGTGGGTTAGATATGCAAATGTATGACAACATGTTGTGATATTTTACTAATTTTCATTATTGTAATTCTAAAATTGAAAAGTTTCAATAAAGCCCTTACAAAACGGTTATGTGATGTAGTTAACAACTATCTCGATTAAGTCAGCTCTCAAATTAAAACATCCGTATCGAAATCAGTCCATCCATTTAAAGTTATGACACAGACACTTCAAACTTGTAACACCCCTCTTTTTCTGTCGTGGTTAAAAAATGTTGTTGTCTGGAGGTTAAAGTAACGGGAAAAGTAATTTATGCAAGAGGCTTAACATCCTAGCCTCGTAGGTTGGCAACGCGCCATTACGAGTTATGGTGTCTACAAGCGGCGTCTGTATACACACCACAGATATCGTGGATGTTTTTTAATGAGATAGTGAACAAGAAGTCGGCGTCCCTGATGGTAAGAGACAACCGTCGCCTATAGACGCGAAAGATGTTACTGGTACGTCGCTATCTTATTATGGATGTCTTAGGTTAAGAAAACAACCTACTCTCTCTCTATCGTTTGCCTTACAGCCTAGCCTGTAACAAAAAACACGCCATGTACGAGCACTGGCGTTAAAGTGTAAGGAATAGGTAATGTGGAGGCCGTGTTGGTTCGGATATCTTGTGTAAGGTAGAACGTCTGCATTCCTCCCAGGCAGCTAGCAAGAGGCGAGGAAAGGATCAATGGGTACACCATCCACCGCTTTACCTGTTCCTATCGCTATAATGACAGTGACATTAGCGGGCGACGGGGACATGGTGATGGATCGATGGGCAATAGCATTCCGATCCGGTGGTGGATTTTAGAATTATTTGAACGCGAACTAATTTCTCATCCATTCCAGAATTTATGTTTTATAATCACCATTATTTATATAAATTAGAATAACACGTACGGCCATTCTCGGACGGACGACAACTCCATGTGCCTTGACATTTAGTTTATATAATTTATTGGTGTAAATAAGTAAATAAAACAATCATTCGTCTTTGGTAATAAGGTTATTTTAAAAAATATATTTAAAGTTTTGTAATATGGCTTAAAATTCTAAACTTAAAGTTAATCAGTCAGGTTAAATAACACGTTAATTTGTCTTTAATACACTTTATAATTATAGCATTTTGACGTGACAACGTCTTAAATTAGGTTGTGGCTCGGAATCACTCTTAAAAAAGTGTAACAAACGCTCACGTCTGTTACGATGAGTCACCGAACGAGAGAGAGGCCCGCCGGACCGGTACAATGTTTTAGTAAACAAAATATATTTCCATAGTTACTCGTAAAATTTGTGCATTTGTTATTTTCATTCAATTCCTTGTTCCTATTTAATAATATTCATATCAATAAATATTCTACCGAGAAAAAGACGTTGTCACGTAAAATCTTTCCCCGTAAAATCGACTTTACAGGCAACCATTTTTTTTGTTACAGTTTAGTGTACCAGTTCTATCTTTATATTCTTTACAAAATGTTCAGTTACCCCCTTTTATAAATTTGGCTAAGAATCATTTAGACTACATATGCTTTTAGATGAAAAAATCCGCATCGACAGTGGTCCATCTGTTCATAAGCTACTACATGACAGCCAGACAGACACACACATAAACATGTCATACATATAACACACCTCTTTTCCGTCGAGGATAAGAAATTTCATCTTTTACTTTTAGTTCTTAAATGCTCAAGTTTTGGTTTAACACCAGCATCTGACTAAGCTTTTGAGTATACTACGAGTATATTACAAAAATTGATAGTGGTAAAGCAAAAGTGTTAATTATTAAAACACTTCATAAAAAAACTTTTTACATTTTATTTATTTATAAGCAAACCACTTTTTACTACTCTAGCATCATCAGGATGATAACAATACATGATAATAAAGATTCTAAAGATCTGCTGAAACATAGTTAAATAAATCATGTAAAATTTGATTTAAAAATATCAAGAAGGTTCAAGTGGCATTTTATAAAGTGTGTCTCGACTGAACTAATTCCAGCAAATGCCGACAAAAAGACGGGACAAGAAGTAAAAAACCTAGTAGCAGTTATGTTAAATGTATTTAAAAAGTTTAGTTCGTCATACTAGAGAAACATGGTACAAAAACAAGTTCATGTAACTAGAGGAACTCCTTAAAAAGCACGAAGCATTTAATATGCACAAAAAAATCAAGGCTTTGTTTGGCCACAAAATCATGACCCACCCCCTGGTAGACGAAAACAGCTTGCCCATTTTGGATTTCTCAACGAAGAAAACTTTATGAGAGAAGTACATCAAAAAAATATTTGCGGATTAGTCCAAAGTTTAACACAGTTTACCTTTGACAATGAAGGTCCCGCTTTACTACAGGACAAAGTTTGGAAGAGGGTTTGCAAAGCAAAGACCGGAAAATCTGTTGACGCCTACATCTAGATTCTCAAGCTAATCAAAGAAAGTAATGTGGATGTACTTTTGAAACTGAAGTACTGCCTGAAGATTGATTGAAATTGGTTTTTATCACTCTCAAGAAATCTAGAATTCGAAACAATTAGCTTTATGAGCCAAGTGCTAAAGCTATTTCCTAACATTAAACAAGAACGCATAAGGACCGAATCCATTGAACAGCTGGTAGGAAGCCAATTTGGGTTCCGATATGGAGTAGGCATAAGAGAGGTTCTATTTGGGGTGCAGGTACTGGTGCAAAAATGCAAAGGTATGCAACAGGACGTATTTCTGTGTTTCTTCAACTAAAACGAGACATTTGACAAAATACTAAACAAGCGGCTGGAGTTACTCTTGAACGAAGTTGGGTAAGATGGCAAAGCCATCACAATCATCCGACATCTCTATTGGGGTCAAAGTGTTGACGGAGAGGAAACCGATGAGATGGACATAAAGAGAGGCGTCCGTCAGGGATGTGTTTTGTTACCAACGCTTTTCAACCTCTACTCGGAGGCAATCATCGCAGAAGCTTTGGAAGAGCTACAAGAAGGTATACAAATGAACGGACAGAACATTAATATTAATCTTCGGTAAGCTCATGACGCCGTCCTAATTGCGTCCACAGCCACCGAGCTGTACCAAATCGTGTACTCGAGTAATTGAGTAAACGGTTGAAGCCTGAGGGCTCGATTTAAAAATTGGACAATATAGGTACTTATAAGTTGGACACATAGAGTGACTAATGAAGAAATTTTTCATAGAGCTAGTCAGAAACGACTCATAAACCGCCAAGCATGGAAAAGCTGGTTATCGGGGCCAAATTGTGTGACATGACAGATACGAATTGCTGCAACTCATAATAATGGGCAAAGTGGCTGAGAGAAGACCAGTAGGTCGCAGCAGAAAATAGTGGATGCGCAATACGAGTAATCGTGAGTGGCTGACATCCACAGCGCCGCAAAACTATTCCGCCTCGCAAGGGATAGATAGACGTTTGCCGAACTAACAGTCAACCTTCATTAGTGGAGAGGCTACTTATTTAAAAACAAGAAAAAAAAAAGTAAATAGAGACAATCTAGCTTAGTTTAATTAATCAAAGTTTAAATTTTTGTTTTTAGTTATAAACAAAAGTATTTGATTGAATAAAATATACATACATATAAACATAATGTAGCTCAATAATTTTGAATTGCTAATGTACAATAAGCTTATTCATTTATATAGTTTCGACTGGAAAAATACACAGAAAATGTGGTTTGGTATTCAACAACCACACTTTTGTTACACAGAAAAGACTATTGTAACCAAACTAGGTATTGTTAACTGAAGTAGAATTTCATAGGATTTTGTAAGAAAAACTTTTTTGTTCTTAAAAATTGGTTTAACTATTACTAACTGGTTTACTATCAATGACAAACGGTCTTGTAAAATATGTAGGTATTAAAATACATACATTAGTTGTTATCAACATCGACCTCGTTTTAAGTAAATAAAGGCAGCAGCACAAACTTAATTAACGCTGATGTTAAATGATGTAGAATAATAAAAAAAAACAAACTACAATTGCTATCAGTTTTCTGTACCACAAATTGTATTTTTAGTGGATATAACACTATCTGTATACCTACATAACTACAGCTGCAGATAAAAAAATATGAATAAATGTTTTTTTATAACTTTCTCCAGCGACTTAGTTATATTTGTGGATACGAGTATATATAACAGTGAATCTCTGTTTACCTGGGTCATCGCATAACAAGTGAACGGATCGACTATTTGGCTCATCCTTGTTTGTTTTGTTGATTTTTGTCAAGAGAAGGTTCTTATGAAAGAGACCTGTAAGAAAACTTAACTTAAATATAAATTTTAATTTAAAGTAAGTGTTCAAAGTTAAAAATCTATACAGACATTAACATTTTGAAAATGATACCGGAAATGACAATAGGATGTTTTCGTGTCGGCTGCTTTTAATATGAACTTAGATAAATAGTTATAGATCGTGTAAGTTGTAATGACGCGCATCGCGATCGCATTTACGCCTACGAGTATGTTTGTAGTATGCACATAATACACATAAAACATTTCTGTAATTGGACATTTATTTACCTGTCACTGTTCTTCAGATTTCTTTTTCACCTAGTTTCGAAATGATCCGAGTGCGAGATAACAAAGTTTTAACTAAAGTGTATTGTTTAAAAGTAAGGCAGTTTACCTAATAAAAGTGTGTATAATAAAATGTTTGCAACACTTTATTATGTTAAGACAGTAATAAAGAGCGCCTAAGCCTTTTAAAGGTGACAAAAATGATTTCACAGTCAATTTTCTGAAGCCAATTGCCAATCGAACCTGAAAAAGTTGGTCTCCGAAGATACGAAGGTCTCAAAATAAACCGGTCCTTCGTCTAAATAAGGTTAGGTGTTGTCTAAGCAAAGCATATCCATTCTTTGTGATCTACTGATAACCAAGAAATAAACAAAACGTTTTATTAGCATTGAACAATCTACTTGTCTTTTTTTTACTTGCCAAACTGAGGCCGGGATGTTAGGCCTCGAGCAAAAGTAGTTTACCGGCTACCTTACCCTCCAAAAACACGTCATGACGTTGTGGTGGCAGGAATTAGTAAGGCGGTGGTACCAATCCGGGTGAGTCGCTGCGAAACTCTACCACTTGAAATTAAAAATGGCCGAGATGAAGTAATTTTCTACCGAATATTCTATCAGAATACTCTAAGGAAGACTAATGTTTTCAAAGGTTAAATTATCCCAAAGTAAAATTAGTTTTGGTCGTATTTTTGTTTCATTAACGTATTAAGGCCCTTGTTATCTTTTCAAAAGTTTAATTACATAAAAAATCATTGTAATGTTTTCTATTTTTTTAATAAATTATTGTGTTGATTTAGCTTTAGTGTTTTCAGATAGTCGTAGGTTGTGCTTTGGCCTACCTCTTCAGGGGTACGGCCAGGAATATACTTTATTTAAGTATTAGTAACAGTTTCTGTTTTTTTGTAAGTAGTTTTGTTTTCCATACATATTTATAATGTCAAGTCCCTTACAGGGTAGGCAGAGGGTATCGAGGACTTCAATCAGTTTCCTTTTATCGTTAAACCCAAGACTCAATTAACGAAGTTTTCCTTAGTACAATACAGAATTTAAATAACTAGTGGTCGCCCATTGGTCGAAATTTGACCATAATAAATTTTAATATCTTGTTGATAAGAACGCCATCTTCATTTCTTAAGGCCAACTACTTTGTTTCTAAACTTTTTAGTGCTCCATCTGTGATCTTTTATCGTTATCATCAATATATTTGTTTGAGTGTGTCAAATGCATGGTAGTGTGGGTAACGTTTTATTTATTGGTTTAATGTACTTTATAAGCATTATTATTAAAAAATATTAGCGCTCTGCACTTCTCCTACACAGAAACTATAAGTGTGCCAAATTTTATGCTCCTGCGTCTGCACTATTTTCGTAAAAAGGGGTCGAAAATTTTGGCATCACGTATTAATATATAGATAATACGTAGCAGCACAGTCTGCGCCATCTGGAGACACGGCAGTGTCCCCGCCAAGCCAAGATAACCGAAGCGCACGTCATACATTTTTACTGATAAATAGAATTTGCGAAGTTAGAGTCAGTAGAGTTAGACCGTGTAGATTTTAAAGCTTGGCTTTTCATGAAATCTGATATCTTTATCACAGGGCAAACTTTATGTGGTCGTATTAGCATTTTACATGAAATATGTTGGTGGGATGTTTTTTAAAAATTTTACAAATATTTTTTATCTTGGATTATTTAGCGTACACCCATAATGCGATTGAAACATAGACCCAAATTCTGTCATTGAATATTCAAATCTTGCCGTCAGAAATCTATTTCGAGATGTGTGAAAAATCAAAAAGTGAAGTGAAGGGGAAATGAGACCTGTGCAATGTTTCAGTTGTTTTGTAAACAACGTTTTAGGAAAACTGTTTAAATCTCTCAGGTTGTTGCAAAAGGCTACAAGCAGTCGTAATATCCAATTGTTATGTAAATATCAATAAACCAACTTTAAAATGTCATTTCAGTTTTCAAGAATGTTTATAAGATTAGACATCATTGTAGCCAACAACTCCTTTTGAAAATATACACTTAATTTCACTGAGTCATCATTTACATCTGTAGTCATGTGCACATCAGTTTCGTTTCATGCATTATTTAGCATTAACTAACATTTTGTAGAATTGGAATGACCCCATTACTCTGTAAAAAAAAAGGTAATATATTTCTGGACTTATCGTAGGCACAGTCAGTCAGACCAGGTGGGTCGAGTCTTTTGCCATCATATCAATGCGTACATTGCTTCATGACAAGTCTCTGACGGGGTAGGCTGAGAGAACCGATTTCTTCATTAGGTACACTTTTGAAACATAAAATAAAGAAAATTGGATTTTTCCAATTTTCTAATTTAAAAAAAATGTTGGTCGGGATTGGAAATGTGCCCGGTTGGCGATAGGCTTACCACCTATCACATTGTGGGACTTAGTGTCTTCGGCTAGTCGTGGGTGCCTTGGTTGTACCTCTGCCTACCTCTTCGGGGATATGGGCGTGAAGATACTTACTTACTTATTACTTACTTATAAATCCAGAATAGATTTTACATATTCTGGAATTAGGCAGGGAAATAACTTAATAGTTAAGAATCTTCCCGTGGCCATTTGAAAGGCGAGGTGCCAGCTGTTTGCGGATGGCTTTAAGGTTTATCTGCCAATAGCAGACATTTTGGATGCAAAACGGCTTCAGGTGGACATCGATCGGATCATACAGTGGAGTCATACCAACAAGCGGTATTTTAATGTAACTAAGTGCGGTATGATGAGCTACAGTCGAGCTAGAACTCCACTGTATTACAACTATGAGATGGAGGATGCGGCAATTCCTCGCGTTAATTGTGTTTTTTATATTGTAATAATTGTGGAGTGTACCTCAGATATCCACTAATGTATCCCAGTTTATTCGTCCCCGGAATGGTCGGGTACAAATGTAAGCCTCTTTCCTTACAATCACCTTCTATAACTGTGATCAGTTTTTGCAGCTCAGATGTTGTAAAGTTCAAAAGTCATCATCATCAGACAGCATCATCTGCATAGAGCAGGCAGTTGACGACTTGGTCATCCAAATAAATTCCACATTAATTATTCTTATCATTTAAATGGTGACAGCCCTACTTAATGCCAATGTTAACATGAAACCAAAGCAAAACGTTGCCGGCCACCCAAACACATGCTTTACAATCTCAATGCATAGACTGCATGTAGCAGGGACCTGTAAATCTTATAACCCGATTCTTTATGTACAACCCTAATTAAAGCAAAAAGTGCTGTTCCACCACGACAACGCGCCGGCTCACACCTCCGCCGTTATCATGGCCAAATTGATCGAATTGCGCTACGAATTGCTGGCCCATCTACCGTATTCTCCAGACTTGGCTCCATGCGACTTTTTCTTGTTCCCAAATCTGAAAAAGTCACTCGCCGGCAAAAGATTTGGGTCGAATGATGAGGTCATCGCTGCCACAGAGGCCTATTTTGAAGACCTCGGGAAATCGTATTTTTTTGACGGGTTAAAAAAGTTGGGGCATCGCTGGTCCAAGTGTATTGAATTGAAAGGAGACTATGTTGAAAAATAAATCTTTACTTTCTCAAAATTTTCTTAATTTTTTCTGAGGCTAAAAATTTATTGAATGACCCTCGTAATTGTGAAATTGAATTAAGCTTTATGTGTTTTTGAATGTCTAATCTATAAGTCCAATATTGTTTTTTGGTGCCATCGAGGGAAAATGTGGTCGCAGTTCTTTCAAAGTTATCGAAATTCGTTAGCATGTAAATATTGAGCACAGTTAGTCAATTTTTGTGGCATTTTGTACAATTCTGTTGTTGTAGTACGCAAGTGAAGTATTCTTGATGAAATTGGTGTATCGAGCATTTTCTCGTTGTTTGCTTAATAGAAGATAAAAAGTATCTTCACGCCCATATCCCCGAAGTGGTAGGCAGATGCACAACCACGGCACCCACGACTAGCCGAAGATACCAAGTCCCACAATGTGATATGTGGCAAGCCTATCGCCAACCGGGCACATATCCTATCCCGAGCAACATTTTGTTTATTAGAAAATTGGAAAAACCTAACTTTCTTTTTGTTACTCGACCCGGGTTCGAACCCGGGATCTCATGCTGTCAAGTCCAACAACTGAACCGCTAGACCACAGAGGCGACGAATAATACATTAATAGAAGATACTTACTCAAACATAACTCAAATAAGGACGTATAACTAGTTTTTAATAATTTGAGCTCGATTTTGTTAAATCGGATAATTTGATGCAAACTTAAACTTGGCTAATGACATATGTTAACACCCAGGCCTAAAAGTAAAAAGGCCAGTATTTTTAAGTAATTAGGAATCCAAATGAAACAAATTTTAATTAAGAATTTAAATAAAGGGCACGACACAGTTTAATGCAAATTGTGTTGCTTAGTTAATTGGATCTTTTATTATCCTGTCCAAACCTAGAAATTATCTCATTTATTATAGAGTGCACTGGTATCCAAACATAAAACTTTTGTTTCGTTATTGATATACGCACATATGTCTGTATTTAGTTGATAAAGGCAAATAGGTAAACACGCAGACAGATTTCCTGATAGAAAAAATACGTGGTATTGGTGCGTTGCCAATGTGAAGCTGGGGTATAAGGTCCTTTGCGTAAGTTATCGACTATCCTGTGCTCAAAACTGCAATTTGGTAATAGCTAGCTAGTTACAAATAAATAAAGGTTCGTCTTCTACGAGTTGCTACGTACGAGCAACTAGTATATATTCGTCAGAATTAAACTTTATTTCTTTTTTGTCTCTGTCGCCTATAAGGTATCGGGTTCGAGTCCCGGATCGGGCAACTTACATTGTGTTTTATTGATTTTCTAGTAAACGAAGACGTTGTTTGGGATTGGATAAGCGCCCGATTGACGATAGGATTGCCTCCTATCTCGTATGGTGAAAGTAATAGTGGGTAGCCTGGAATTAAATCTGCCTACATCTTTATGAATACGGGCGTGGAAATAAAAAAAAAAGTCAAAATAATCTATATGTATATAAAAATGCATCACGCCTGAACGGATGGACCAATTTTGCTTATATTTTTTAATGTGTTGGTTATTGTCAGGTAAACGTTCTTATGAAAAGGAAAACGAGGATAGTTTAAAGGGAAAATGGGAAAACAATACTTTAATCCATACAAATGTTACTGTTAATCGATAGGAAGCTCGCCGGATCACATAGTCTCTTATAAATATAATGTATTTTGTAACCATATTAAAAAAAAAGTGTAGGAAAAAAACCGAGTCCTCTGTGTTTCTTTCGCCAGATCTTCTCAGTGGGAGACCGCGTTCCGATTCGATGATAGCTTTTAGAATTATATAGACGCTTCACAAGTATCATTTGTAAGGTATATTTAAAACAAAATATCAAGTAAAATTGTCAAGAAAAATTGCTCAGTTAATTTGTACTTCATAAAATACTAAATTGTGATCATAAAACATGTGATCATAAACCGGAACTACGTCTGTTCTGGCTGTCCCAATATCCATAGTCAAGGATTAACGTCGAGGTACAGAATATTGAGATGCAAATTGTGTCGTGGAGGTATCGGATTCCATTCAAAAGCAAATAAGCTCGCACCCGTTACAGATTACATTCGTTCGTGTTATTACGTAAAAAGTGCTAGTTTCATTACGTTTTTGGTTTGGGAGAGGACTACAAGCGACCTATAGACACTTAAGATTTTAATGGGGCGTTAATTAGGAATTTATTTGAGACTGGGATCTAAATCTAAACTAATATTGTAAATAGGAAATGTTTGATTTTTTGTTTGTTTGTTTATTTGAAATGTATAGGCTCCGAAACTGCTGGACTGTTTTCTTTCACCCTTAGAATGCTACATTATCCCTAAGTGACATAGGCTTTGTTTCATCAAAATCGTTGCAGTAAACGCCAATTTACGCAGGCGAAGAATCTTATTTATATTACACAAAACTGTTTGTGTAATATAAATAAGATTACCCTATTCTAGATCCTAATTTGAACAAGCTAGTGGTAGGCAGAGTGAGTAGGCTGCTTCTACCTTAGTATACCTTTATCTTTGAAAACATTACTTTCCAGTAATTTGTTTCTTCATATTGAGTCAAAATTTTTATCGCAATGTCAATTTTTAACATCAATCTCATTCTCAGGTGCTAATCTATTTTCGCTATTTCATTGTTAGATCTTTACATAATCTAACATAATTTGGTTTTATCTATGAGCACAAACACGGCGTGAGCAAGGCCGTTTACGTGTAAACATGTGAAGTAATAAACAGACAGCGCAATTTTATTTGTAGTGTGTACACTCCCGAACTACATATTATGTTTGTGTTTAGCGTGAGCCCATTGCCGGGTAATATATTTAATTATTGGCATGGGCTCATGTTATCATATCATTATTTGATCATAGCCACAAGGCTACACTACAAGTGAAACAGGCTACATAATCGACCTCAAACTAAAGATTTTTTCAGGACCTGGTTTTCAAAAAATATGTTGATCTCGAAGTTTCCCAAAAACAGCCAAGTAGGGGTCAAGTATGAATTCCCTAATGGAATTTGTCCACGTTTGACACAATTCATTGATTTACAGGAGATGTGTACAATTAATGTGATGGCCTGCCCATTTTTTTTTTTGAATATTTTACCTACATTTTCACTTAACTAGACAAAGTGTGCACTGAAACATCATTAGTCTATCAAGATCTTTGAAAGGCCGTGAGAAATGACCTCATAAGTTTTTAGAGCTGTATGCCTATCGTGCTCAAAACATTGCTAATCAAAATATTGTTTCTGTTATTTTTTTATAAGGGCAAGTAGGTTACTTGCTGGTAATTAGTATTCGTACCCCACGGACGTCATCTAAGAGTGCGACAAATACTTTACTAACTTTCGGGAACGTCCTCATTCTTTTCTTCAGGGTTTTTAATTCTCCGCTATTTCAATACTAGGCATTGACCTGCTCCGGTATAAAGGGAAGGGCAGCAGATAAACTTTACTTAGTTAATACCTACTCTAGCACAGAAATGTAATAGTACTAATGTATAGAAAACGCACTCTTTAAACAAACGCAAGTTTGTTTTATAGACAGTTATGCATGCCAGCAAAATTGAAATATATGTAATTTGAAACTTCCTGTACACTGAGCTCTTCTAGCATATTAGCTATTAAAATACAATAAAGATAAAAAATGGGGCTGGTATATCAGTCGACAGATGACTACCTACAAGCTAAACTCAAATCCAGAGCACAGATTTCCTGGAGGAAACGCCGCAAACAATTACTACGAATAGATATTCTCCTAATCCAGTCTCAAATTGGCATTACATCAATAACATTCTACTCGTATGTCATCGGGAAATTCGTCTGCTTTTTGCTGTCCTTTGATATAAAAAAAAGAATTGCTTCATAGATACTTCTGTGTCCCGCTCACCCATTTTACTCATTATTAATGACACAAATCCGTAAAAATGCCGGCTAGGTATCTTTCGAGACAGAACTTAAATAAATGATGAATTTGTTCGAAATTGCCTATTAATTATGTACGCACGGGAAAATCGGTGGAATTATAGCTAGGGCCTCTCAGCGCTCTGCAATCAATACTTCGTATGGGATGGAAAAATGAAACACGTTTGTTGGATACTTTTTTAACCATAAACCGGTTTCTTTCCCGACAGGGACAGATATTTGTGTGACGATATGTTCATTACTGCCGAAGGGTACGGGTGTTTATTAAATTGATGTAGGTATTTATGTTAACGATTTAAAAAAAACAGTCAAATAGTTTGTGCCTTTTTCAGTTATTGCTCTTACAAATATAATAAAAACATGTAATTAACTATGCTAAAACCAACTGATTCAACTTTTAAAGTGTTTTTAAAACAATAACATAATAATTTCGAGATTTACGCGGACTTGTATAATTTGATAGGAATACTTTGATTTAATATTTCCTCACTAAAAACATAGATCTAATCTCATAAACATACATAAAATCAATTTCATTAAAAGTTTAAGCACTCTCTGTTATTACTGGATATCTGGTTCTTAGGATACAGTTAAGGTAAAATAATGATGTTTAACATACTTTTTAAACAATGAGATGCCGAGCTGCCGATGGGGCACTTTTTTCCAAACTGTTAATCACATAGGCTGATATTTCAAAAAATAGCTCGAGTTGTTTGTTATGGTATTAAAGGCATCTTTCCGCCCATATTCCTCGTAAAAGGTAAGCTTACCCAAGATACTAAGTCCCACAATACGATAGATGAAAACATATTGCCAATTTGGCACATATTAAATCTCATGTAACGGTGTTTTAATAGAAAAATGAAAAAACACATTTTTCTTTTGTTGCCTACCCAGAGGAATAAGACCGGGACAGTTATAGCATTAAATCATAGCAATTGGCAACTTTAAAGAGGTTTTTCCTTTGAATTATTCATCTACTCGTATTTCTAAGAAAAATAACGATTTAAGCAGCCGTTTGTCCATCAACGCTGGCCCCCGATTCTACCTATGACTACAACCAAAACATCGACAAACATAATAAAATAAAATTGTGAGTTTAAAAATTTAAAAATATCATTTTATTCGGCGTTGCAGATAAATCATAAATGCGTCACTGTCATATATTTAATCTATAGGTACAATTAATAATAATCATAATAATATAATAAAAATTCCTTGGAAACAACACGGAATGTCACGCATTTTTTAATGTCATACCAAAATAATTGTAAAATATATGAAAATAAACATGTTTTAAATAAAAAAAAATGTAGAAATGTTCACCACAAGACAAACAATTAAACAATAACGTGACTGTGTGATCCCTATGACGAAATACAATGCAGACCAGGAGTAAGAGAGCCAGCGCACGCCCACCACAGCAGCTCGTCATACTGAGTGGCCCCACATTGACAGAGGATGAATATCGGAGTCGGTACTTATATTTATACTGCATATACTCGGGCTTTTGCAGTTATACTGGTTTTAAATTATGTAGTAGTTGGCACACGGGCTTCAATACCAGACCACAAGAGGCCAATCTCTTGTATTTGACCCCACATCTCTCGCACACTAAGGCTCTCGTGGATGTTACAAATGCAGACGAACGTAACGCCGCACCTTCACATTTTATTTTAGGGACTTGGAACTCCTACAAATCTGGGTTGTGAGATTAGAAAATATAAAACAAAGAAACTAATGCTGCAAATGCAACTAATCCCAAAAATTACAGCAACCCAGAGCTAGCTAGCCAGGAATACGAGTAGATTACGTAAGTTCTTACAGTTAACACAAAGGTCGCTTTTGGTTAATCCGTGAACCACCTGTTATCAGCTTTGTCAACATTTGCTGTTCGGTTCTACGTACAAACTACTTAAAAGTTAAATTCAATTTTCAGCTCTAGCAGCTTAAAACTTCGAGTGTGATGAGATATTGTAGTTGTTAGATATCGTCAAGTAACGTATGATTTCCACTTTCGAATGATAAACTTTAGTTTATTTAGTTGACAGAATACAAGGCGTCAGCTTTTTTACCACCTTACCTTTTTATATTCGTTTGTACAAAGTCTTCTAATTTGTATCTCTACATAATTTTGATCCCGGATCTTTACAATTAAATAATCAATTTAAAGGTTTGTGGTTGGTATTAAATTACATATTTTTACCCGTGTTGGTCCGGGCTCCTTTGTAGAATAGACCATCTGTTTCTCTGCGACTCGCCGGGATTGGTATCACTGCCTTACCTATTCCTGCCGCCAAAACGTCAATGCTGGCCGTTGACGTGTTCCGGTTCGGAGGATAAGGAAGCCGTTAAACTTCCTTTTACTTCAGGTCTAACTTCTCCGCCTCAGGTTGACAACACACTATTACCTACCACCTTTGGTGTCCCTAAACGGCGTGAATTTCTTACCAACAGGAAATCTGACTGCTTGTTTTTCTTTTAATGTCATTAAAAAAACACATATATACATATCTTCAAACCAAGCCCCTTTGGGAGTTATGCAGAGAGTATCGAGTGCCAAATCTCACGATCCTCGCAGACCTGACATACTCTTTTATAATTACATTCTGCCTTATTGAGAAAACGTGAACTGTATATCGATAGGCATGACTTTGCCTAAGATAGTATCGTGAAAAACACGCAATTGGAAGCATTACGGATTTAGACTCCGTTTCATTTATTCACGAAGACCATACAAATGGTGCTTGTGCTAGTCGATAATTAAGGTGGATAGATTTCCTAGGGTCGACTAAAATAAACTGTGCCAAGAGATTTCAGGAATAAAACACGCTGCTACACGATAAAAATAGCGAGAGTGAGGCTGAGGAGGTTTTCCGGGATTGATTTTCTGTCCTTTGTTCCAGTCTTCCCAGTTACTTGTCTGGAGGTCCAACCGCGAGCACTAACCCGAATTTTGGCTGCCGTATTTATACGCTAGCGAGCAAAATTCTGGAAGATTCAATGTCTCGACCCCGAAACCATAGATTCTTTTATATTTCCAATAAAATGTACATTTACATAGTACTTACATATGCTAGGTCTTAGTCTAGGTTCAGATACATACTTTGACACTAGTCTGTGCATCCGACTGCGCTCCATTTTCAAATGGCAGCGCATTTTTTGCGGCTCCGTAATTTATACTCCCTCGTCCCCGCATATATTAAACGCGCGTGGCTCTCACGCAATTATAAACTATGAGCGTGGTTGCATGCACATTATATTCATAACTTAGGCCCTAATAACATTCTTAAGTCTCACAACAAAAGGTAAACACAAGGTTAAATAAAACTTCCAAAATTTTACGTTTTATTCTCACACAAAACTTAGCCAATTTTCCGGGTATGTAACTTTCTTACACCATTGAATTTACCCTAAAGCTTTACTTATTTGCTCTATTTTCAATTACTTATACAATACAGTTCAAAAAAATCTATTCACGACACGACATAAAATTCAAAGAAATATAAATTGTAAAAACAAAGACATTAAATCCCCATAAAAAACAGTAAAAATATATCGATTTACATAAGAAAGCATATCAGAACATAATCAGTTACGTAGGTCACACTATAAGTTTAGCGTATCTTAAAAAAAACAACATGTTATGACCAAAATATTATGTTTATTGCTTTTCAAAATAATATCCTTTACATTTTAAACAATTTGGAAGACCACAAATCTGAAGGCATGTTTTCTACGTGCTGATTGATCGCTACCACTGCCTCTTCGGAGTTGGTGAAAGTAAAACCTCTCATCGAATATTTGATTTTGG
Source organism: Calephelis virginiensis (assembly GCA_002245475.1). NCBI lineage: Eukaryota > Metazoa > Arthropoda > Insecta > Lepidoptera > Riodinidae > Calephelis > Calephelis virginiensis. The sequence goes on from NJDC01000407.1 coordinate 130,174, forward strand.
GGAAAATACAGAAATCACAGGGTGCTAGGTCGTGGCTATGCGCAGGATGAGTGTCGAGATGTACTTTTTCGAAAGCTAAAAATGACTTTGTTTTGTTGACCGTGTGTGAAGAAGCGTTATCATGGTGTAGGAGAATGCGGATTTGGGTCGTCTTTTGCGAACTTTTTCTAACACCCTGGATAAACAAAGGGTAGAATATCACTCTACATTGACACTCTTGATCTTCGAGTGGAATTAGCTAAGAAAAGAAACGCGATATATTTTTTTTACCAAAGTTTTCCGCCTGTCTCACTTTTGCTGGCCTGTTCTGATTTTCAAACACCCATTCACAAGATTGCTGTTTTTTTCGAGTTCAAAACAATAAATCCACGTTTCGTCTCCTGTGACAATGATATAAACAGCATTAGAATGTCCATTGTCGTACTTCAGTAGAATATGTGAGCACCATCCCACGCGAGCCCGCTTCTGCTTCGCTGTCAGTACGTGAGGGATCCAACGACAACAAAGTTTCCGAACTTTCAATTCTTCATGTAAAATTTCTGAATTTGGCTCATATCAATCCCCAATAGTCCTCGAATCGTCTCATAGGTAATCCGGGAGTTTTCTTAAATTAACAGCTTAACAATAGCCACATCATTTTCGTTGACGGCAGTTGAAGGCCGCCCTTTATGAAATTCATCATGTAAAGAACTCAACTTTTCTCAAATTCAACAAACCATTGCCTCTCGGTGCTCAAACAAGATGCTTCTCACCCAAAAACATTTTTAAGACGAGCGGCACAGTCTTGCGGCGAAAGAACTTTTAAAATCATAAAAAATCGTCGCTCTAAAATCTTTTCGACTTAATTCCATTTTTGTTGCGTACGTAGAACTTTGATGTGTGATAAAAAACAATTGACAAATTATTTCCCGCCGATTGTTTTTTTTTTATTACTAGGAAGGTTGCAACGTTTTAAAAATATAACATTCAAAATTCCAATTTCAGATTAGTTGGAAGTGCCAAACTTTTAGTGTGCCCCATGTCTAACATTGTTAAAAAACCTGAAAGTTTACTCTGTTAAATCTACTTGTTAAGGGGCTTATTTATACGCTTACATCATACGTGTATAAATATGTCTATACAAATGTCTATATAATATTTATATGTTTATATAAATCCCGGCTATGGACTTAGTTGTCGTGCACAATAATATTACAAAACTACCTCGGAATCGGAATCGAGGCTTCACCCTGATGAGATCCCGCTAATAAAACTTAGCGGGCTTGCCTTTTCTATAAATAACAAATATGTATACATATATTCACCCCTAGTCCCTTACGAGGTAAGCTGAGAATGTCGATTGCCAAATCTCTTGCTCTTGGCAGAGGGCCTTAACTTCCTCCACATTCTTTATACAAACGCTGTCTTGGAGACTCTTGACCATCAAGTGTCACCATCGGATAAATCCCTGACGATTTCGTTATGGAATGTCAACCTTGTCCCCGGGTACCTACATCCATCAACATTTGCATTGAATATCAGCATTGCCAATCTTTCATCTGTCATTATTTCCACATGACCGAACCAACGGAGTATACCATTTCTCATTTTAAGACTTTCTTTCGATCGCACTCCTTCTCGGGTGTTACTGTTACGACTACGAGCGCAACACCAGGAGTATCACAGATGTGTTGCCGACCTTTGAGAAATAAGTAAGCTCACTTCTTGACGGTTCTTAAGTCATATTCTTTTTGGAATACCGCAATCGGTAACTGAATCTACAAAGATGTTGTGAGGGGTAAGAAATGTCTTCGGAATCGCACAGTTGTAGATCGCCACGCAACTAGATGATGGGCATGATACCTTAAACTCTAACGCAATGTCTGAGGGTGGAAATTAGCGACTGGAATAAAATCAAACAACTCCTATGAGCATTCCTCACGATAGATGCGTTAGAAAACGCTGAGTGACCCTTAATTTCTACGTGACGCCAAGAAAAAAAGCTAATTGATTATTGCCCGGTAATTGACAATCCGAGTTACTTTATATTGAATGCGGTCAAAAGGAAAGACCAGGTACTAGGTAGTCCCTACTCAGAGTTGAGAACAGTACTCATATGAGGCCGAATTACCACTTTGTAAACTTGTAAGCGATGGATTGGCTTCAAATATAGTCTCACTTTTCACCACTCAGTCACCTAGGTTTTTAGCTGCTATTTTAGCTTTCTCCCCCAGATCATCTATACGCATCATCTTGGTCATCTATACGCATTCCCACATTCATTGAGTTTAACTTTTGAGGGCATGTTTACATACACATTTATCATGTGCCTCCATTTGAGTACTCAGATTCAGTGGTAGCGTCCTGGGAATATATTCATACATATGTGTATAAAATTGACTACACCGTTGTAACACATAACCTGGGCCTTCAAGAATTTACCACTTTTACACTTAATTCTCTTAATTCTAGAGGCAGACAAATAACTCCCAGGCTTCTTTACTTCCCTCCAAAACAGTTTGTTATTCCTCTGAAAGCTGGTGGTTAGCGACCTCTGAAAGCGAGAGAGAGGGAGGGAGGGAGGGAGAGAGGGAATTTATCATTTGGGATAAAATTTGAGAATTAAAGGTTTCGTGAACTTAGAATTTCTAAATTTCTCTTTCTTTTTTATTTCTCGCACGATAATTGCTGGTCGTTAGTCCAGTCGAATGACACTTCTTTCTTTAAGAGATAAGTAAGAAGTTTGGCTGTTCAGCTTTTTTCAATTGTTAAAATTTCAAACGAATTGTTTGGAAATGTAGCGACACTTATATTTTTCTTTAATTTTTTAACTTCTATGACACAATTTGAGACGAGTAGGGAAACTGATATAATATGATCCTATCTCTTTTAAGGCCGGTTATCTTGAGATATGATCTTTGAATCCGGAACAGTTGATATAGAAGAAAGAGTATAACAGTATAGGGATTTAAGAAACATTTGTGTCGAGTTGGGGCTTAATTACGGAAATTTAAAATTGTTATTATTATACTCACGTTTTTACACCTGTCTATTGTATGATCCGGTTTCTCACGATATCTACATACTACGGATGAAAATTTATTATTAGACAATTTATTAAAATTGAGCGGACCTGATTGGGAAATTTTCAATAACTTATTTTAGATGACTTGTAGAATGTAGGCACATCCTACAAGTAATATAAAATAAATTTGTAGCTAATAATCAAAATATGTAGGTTTATACTTTTCACTGATTTTGATTCAGAGGACTATTTCTAGTTGAATTACGTTAATAAATAAATAGTACTATTTCTTCTTCTGATATTGCGTATAAATTATTTGCGCGAATTCGGGCTTTACCATCTAACTAATGATAATTATTAAATCCTAATATAATGTGTGTAGCGCGAGATCTTACATTGCAAATAATCTGTCTAAAAGTTTGTCAGTATTAGGACTAGTTACTTCTGCTAGTCCTAGTATATTTACTTCTGTTAGCAACTGTGATGAACATGAGTTGAGTCTTTAGGCAATATGCCTACTAACTGTTTCACACGGTATTTGTTTGCAATCTTGTAAGTCTGTTAATAAGTGTGTGTAGTGTTTTATTTTTATGATATTGGAAGGCAAACTAGCAGACGGATTTCCTGATGGAAAGAAATTCACGCCGCCTAGAGACACCAAAGGTGGCAATGGTGCGTTGCTAACCTGAGGCCGGTTTACGTTTTCTGAACTAGGATTTTAAAAACTATTTCAAAGTAGGCTAATCAATAAATTATTTGAATGTACAGGCTATTTCAACTCGATCTCTTCACTAAATAATGATATAATATGGTTTATTGGTTGATATTGCCAGATCGATAGCATTTCGCAATTCCCACTACTATCCCTATTGCCACTGCAGGTCTTAATGAACTTTAAAATTTTATCGAGGGATCACTTCGGTTTTAAAGTCAGCTTCACTATGAGATATATTCGTAAAGGTTAAAATCAGTTGATACAAAAATGTAAAACATTTATAATAATGTTGCTAGTCTGGTATGGCCCTAACGAATGTTGTATGTAAGATCGAGTCTTGACGACGGAGAATTTGCCTACATTGCACTGATAACGTTATAAATTGTAACGCAAGTTGTTAATGATTTTTTAAAGGACAGAGCGGCTTTTCAGGATACGGAATATGGCGATTTAGAATACAGCGATACAGATACAGCCATGCAGTTTCTTGCAGCATATTGACAGGACGGAGCAAAGAAGATTATTTTTTCGGGATACAGCTAGTCGAAGGTATAAGGGGTACAGTGTTAAGGTATCACAGTTCGTAAGTTAGGGTAGCCAGTAAAACGTTCTGGCCGCAGATTGATAACTTTTTATGGTTTTTCGTACGGAATGAAATCCCGCTAGGAAATTTATCAATTATTATAAAAAATTAATTACAAATACCCAGTTATTCAACCTTTTAGCTTCCAAAATTATCAAAATACTAAATAACAATACACTTAATAAAATCTTATGTTTTCTATCATCAAAATAATTGAGCAATTGATTTATTTTCTGTTTCACCCTTTTTATATTATTAAGAGACGTCCTGTCACTAAGAGATAATGATAAAACCTTTCGCTATGACCAAGATTTATTTGTTAATACCAAGAATTTATATGTAAAAATATTGTTTTAAGCAAAATGCGTGTTTTCGGTTTTTTTATGATATTGGAAGGCAAACAAGCAGACGGATTTCCTGATCCACCAAAGGTGGTAATACCTGAGGCCGGGATGTTAGGCTTTGAGCAAAAGTAAGTTTACCGTCTACCTTACCCTCCAAGCCGGAATACGTCAACGGCAAGCACGGGTCGGTATGGCGGCAGGAATAGTTAGGGCGGTGTCGCAGCGGAACTTTATCACCTAGTAAGATAACACAGTGCTAGTGACAGTAAGCCTATGCTCGCCTTTTACGAGCTACCTAGCAGGAAAGCAGATGGTCTATTCTGCAAAGGAGCCCGGACCAACACGGGGGATATTGTATTTGATATTGCACCATTTGTGGGAGTTAACTAGATACAAATAATTAAGAGACTGCAAATTTGATTGTGTGTACATACACAAATGCGCTGTTTCACTTTTAGGTCATCTACCCTTTTAAACATCAAAAAGAACCCATTCAATTGATTTGACCTGATTTCTTTTTACATTGGCTGGATCTTCATAATTTCGATTGGTTCAACAGTTCGGCTGATTCAAGCGTTTTTTGTTATCTAAGTTACGTAATCATTTCGCAAAATCTAAATATTTTAGCGTTTGCTTCCACTTGGACTGGGATCGTAAAAAATAAATTACACGTATTTAGCAGGTTTCAGAAAGCAAATGAAAAGTATCTGGTTGTAACACAAGCTCTAATTACTACGTATTACGTACGTAATTTTTCGACTTTTATAAAATTATAAAAGTGTAGCTTTTCATGGATCTCGAGCTATCCGCAATCAACTTGCACGTTTGCGTGGCTTTTGTTTTTTGCATTATTGACAGTTACGTTTTTCACTTCAGTTTGTTAGTTCAATACGTACCGTTTTACAAAGCCTATTGTAGCTATTGATTGATAAAACGTCGACGCTCGTAAGCAAACAAAAAAATCAGTACTATTGGAGATGTATCGCTTGAAATTTGTCTCTATATTCCGTTATTTGTATCTACAGGCATCACGTTGATATTTTTTTGGACTCAACAACATTTTTTTATCACTTTTCAGTTTTCATGTTACACTAAAAGTGACTTGCAAACTTCAATCAAATCAGGTTTTGTAATTTGAACTTCTAGTTCATAGCTAAATAAAATAAGAAAAAAACTTTATTGAGTAACACTAACAAACAATAAGCGACCAGGTACGAATCGGACTCGTCCCATAAAGGGTTTTATTGCAGCAAATATCATTAAAAGTTCATTTTCAATTTATTTCGTATACGGTGGTTGCGGCTCACGTCACTGACTTCGCAAATTACTGACTCACGACACCATTTAGCTTGACCCTTAACGCTCGATTTTATAGAGATCCATGCGGAAAACCCTTAGCAATACATACGAAAGCTCAGGAAACGTCTGAAATCAATGCGTGTTATAAATATTGAAGATATTTTGTTATAAGGCTTATCTCTTAAATAGGATCTTCACAGTAAGGTGCATCTATTTTTAATTTTACGTGTTGGTGTTACAGAACTTATTAAAAAAAAACTACTTACTTAATTAGTTCAAACCAATTTTCGGTGGAACTTTACACGGCGATGTACATCAAATATAATTTTTAGTTTTATTGTTCTCTTATTTTAAAAGTAGCTCCCCCCCCTCAACCTGTTACTTTTAAAATAAGAAAATAATACACACATTGTATACGCTCGTATACGCTTTTACAATAAATTTCCCGATTTTATAAAAGACCTAGCAATAAATAAATTTAAAAAATGTGTCAATGTATGGAAAGAAAGTGTTTCTCGCGTAAACTTTACAGTTTATAATAAAAACATAACACAAACCTTTTTCAATTTGGAAGACTAACTCATAGATAACCCACACTTATGGATATGACGAATAAATGTTTGAGTTCTAGTTCTAAGTATGGGAACCCCCAAATTGTATTTTTAATCTAGCGTGAAAATCTTTATGCGGTTCACAGTTTTTCCACCTTTGGCTATAAACTCTAAAAAATGATAAAGTATTAAAACAAAGTTGTTTTTAAAAACAGTTCGGTTAAATTAATATTGGAAATGTGGTTTTGTTTGCAGCTGGATCGAGAATTTTATTACTTGATTTTAGTGAGTAAAAAATAAAAAAAAATATGAGACTTCTTATGAAACTGGATTTAATTTAACAAGTACTAAGCTGACCTCGATCACTCAAAAGTGTTTCTATATAATATACTAAGCTTGTTCCACACAAATTTTGTCGTTTTGAAAATAACTAAAATAGCTCACTTGAAAATTATTTTCGGTGCATGTGGAAGAGGCCCCCTGTGTGAGGACAATCACTCCCTGAATCTGTTTTCCTCGAAAACTAGATTTGGAACTACCAAATGGCTATTACCTCTTTTTCAATCGAATCTAAAAAAGGAGAGGGTTCTCAATTCGACTTTGTTTATTGTATGTTTGTTACGCGATTACTCGTCTAATAGCAAACGGATTTTAATGGCTGTTTTTTAGAAAGTTATGTAATAAATTTGAGGTAATCACATATTAATTTTAGTATGGTTTTTGAGTTCTACTTAAACATCCATAATAAGGTGGTCAACATAAACCAAAATGTATGCCTGATTAAGTACTAGCTGTGTGCCCGCTACTTCGTCAGATTAGAATAGTTACGATTGATATACAAACTTTCATCCCCTATTTTAGCCCTTTGAGGGTAGAGTTTAGAAAAAATACCCTCGATTTGAACTTGGATCTATAGCTATTGCATATCTATATTTTTATCATATTATATTTTTATCATATCATATATATTGCATATCAAATTTCATCAAAATCGGTTTAGCGGTTTAGCTGTGAAAGAGCAACAGACAGACATGTTTTCGCATTTACAATAATATGGATTAATTTATGAATAAATGTAATGTATGTAGTTGTACAGTAGTACTACTGTTTAAATTATGTGCTTCGGCTTTACACTTTTTACACTTTATACTTTTATTTTTAAATTGGCTGACCTAATCTAAATTTAAGCAAAATGATTAATTTTGTCTAATAACAACTCTATATATATATATATCTTTAAAATACATTCGGATTTCCGAAGCTTGACGAATCTACCCGAAGCGCTGTAGTACCTACCAATCCACAGTTGATAAACGCGCGCAGACATAGCGCACGCTTTTTCGCCCGCTAATTTTTAATTTTGATCTGACATACGAGTATGATTTTGAACTTCTAAGTTATTTAATGAAATTGTTGAAATGAAATATAACGATGTAAAACCTTACCTTAATTAATGTACCTTGGGCATTTCAAGGTAATTATTGTATTTTTTAATTTTCTAAATATATATTCTGTATAATATGCGTTTAAACAGTTTTAAAGTTTCCAAATTTTAAGTGATATTTTTTTTAATTTAAAATGATAATAGTAATTTGACCTTTAAAGAAAGCAGAAAGCATGTACCATCGCTAGCTTTTAGTTAAACTATAAAAATGAAACACTACCTTTAAACATTTTTTTGTTATAGCTCTAATGGTTTTTGCTATAAATTTTGCAGCGTGTTCGGTAAAAGCTTCCAACGGGCCTATTTCCGACATGTTAAACAAGTATTGTCATATTTCATTAAAATATGTACACAAAACTCAAACTTATTATACGTCTAAGCTCGCGTTAGGACACGTGAATTCGTCGGACAAAAATTCGGACGGATAGCTATAAAGCAATATTCCAGCGTCAGCGCTTTAACTCTACTACAAGCGTAAAACTTTGTATGTATTATTAGACATCTTTATTTCATTCAGCGATTAATTTGCTATTTTATCACAATACACTATTAAATGGAATCAGACAGCGTTTAAACGCTGAACTGTTAAACGTTGTGTGTGATATTATTAAACACTTTATTTCATTCAGCGCATGATGAAAAACTGTTTCTTGCTTTGAATGCTTTGCAGTTTGTGGTAGATAAAATAGGTAAACATCTTTTAATTTGTTTGCGATTTGTACCTGAGTATATTACAGTTTCTGAGTTAATAGAAATTACAGTAAACATTGTGAAGAAGTTTAGCTGTTTTCGAAAAAGTTGTAAGTTTAACAAAGGAAATGATAGTAGAAGGAAAATCGATATACACATATATATAATGTTGAATTGAATTGAATTATGTATAAGTTTGAAAAATTAAATATTTCGTCATATTTTATCCCATAAGTAAATACTATTTTAACTAGCTGAGTTAAATTATGAAGTGGCCGTGCTAGTAGGTAGCGTACTGAAGTTTCATGGCTTAGCACAGAGTACTAATAGGTAGATACTAATAGTACTAATAAGGTGTACTGGTACATTTTACGGATTGTATAATTACAGTGCGAACCCAAAATGGTCCGATGAAGCACAAGACTATAGGTATTCTACCACATAAATGATAAAACTTTCATACTGATAATTAAAGCAATTCGTGCCAAATTATTCCCTAACCATTCCAAAATATCAAAAATGCACAACGTTAATAATCAAGTTTTCACTACTGCTGGCACTCCCGGAGTGCAACCGGTACTTTTTTTACTCTACGAGGGTGGGTTGAATATTATTTAAGAAATTTACAATACCACAAAATATTGATTGTGTATTGCTAATATGAGGCAGGGCCATTAGGCAGGGTATATTAGGTCTCGAGTAATAGTAAGTTTACCTTAACCTCCAAACCTGAACAAGTCAACGGCAAAAGTCTTAGCATCATGGCGGCAGGACTTGTTCTAATCTTGAGTTAATAATCTATCTCAACCAGTGCCAATATCCACGCACTGCGCACTGTGTTAAAACACCGAACGTTTTGAATTTCCTAGTATTCGTCGCTGCACGAGTTTTATTGACCCTTGCAGGTCAAATTGAATATATTATAAGATAAAATAATCTTCAAGATAGACTTCAAGTCAACTTACATTAAATGAAAAGACCGCGATTGGATAAAGAGATAAAGCGCGAATACTAAAATTTGAATACCCCGTGTATATATTTGTAAAGAAAATTATAATTCTCTTTCGAATTCTCATCATTCAAATTGAGAAAAAGAATAAATTATGGTCTGTCAAAAAAAACATGGCGTTTCGTGTCATAAAAGAAAACTTAAAGTAAAACTTGTAAAAATTATTTAAAAGGATTATTAATAAAGAAACAGACACAACACAGTCGCAACATATCATAAAAAACCTTATATATTTAAAAATGTTAATATAAACACGACCAATGTAACAACCCAAAGTTAATTGCTGTTACAGCTTTAATACAAATTCAAATGACCTCGTCTCGACGATATGTTCTCTTTGAAATCCCTTTTTCTGCATGATCAACAGTTCTGGTTAGACTAATGAGTCTTTGCAACATTGCGTCATTAAATATTTGAAAATGGTTTGATAACGGCTCAACCGTTAACGACTTTGTTTAAACTGATAAGATCTTTAATCTTTTGAGATATTTACGCTGTGACCTTTTTTGTATCCTGTTTTAGTTGTCATAAATAAATGTAAATTCTTACATCCATATTTATTAATATTATAAATTTGGAAGACTAGTTGTATGTTACGCTTTCACGGCTAAACCGAGAAACTGATGTTGATATGATTTTGTTTGCATTATAGATAAAGACCCGAAATATGATAAAAGCTATTTTTTTTTAATCATCCCCTATGAAAAGAGAATACAGAAAGCAAGGAAAAAAGGATTTTACGCCCATATCCCAGAAGAGGTAGGCAGCGACACTACCATGGCACCCACGACTAGCTGAAGATACTAATAATGTAATAGTTGGGATATGGATAATATCGCCAACCGGGCACACATCCAATCCCGGGCAGCAATATTTTTATTATAAAATTGAAATTATACATTTTTTAAATTTTTTCGTTTCCCGTCGCGGGGATCGCACCCGGGACCTCAAGAATTCAAGTCCGACTCCGGGCCGCTAGACCACAGAGGCAATAGGCGATGCAAGAACCTATAATTAAGCGGAGACCATCTCATGAAACAATTCCTGGCGCATTAAAAGTAAGCCGCAACATCAATCCGTATGTGTTGTTATGCACACGTAAACACCATAGTAAGTCAGTTGGCCGCCATTACGCATCGTACATATTATTGTCATTGAGAGATTGCTAAATGCGTAAATAAAAAATAAAAGGATGCCGTCTTGGATTATGAAAAGCAGTAGTATCTATATCGGATATATTTAAAAAAAATCAAGGAAACATATTTCATAGGTAAGATAACTACTTTATTAATTGTTTTAACTTAAAATAATATAATAATATCGATTCTGGAAAGGCTATTTGTGTTAACGACCATTGCATGAATTGTTCAGGAGAACGATTTGAAGTTGCGAGATTTTCAAAAAAGTCATAACTAATTAACTACTTGAGTATTTTTAACGAAAATCGGAATAGTTGCTTGGAGTAATTATTACTGTGAAATTTGTTATATAAAAATAATGTAGGTGTCTCCATGTGCAAGATAGTGGAAATAATACATTGCAGTACATAATCTGGGTTAGGTAAAATTGACTTAAGTGACTAGATCATACTCAATGCAGAACGTAAAAATATCTTTGAATGATCAAATAAGTGCGCAACAAGAACTACCAAAATGTCTTATATTCAATTCAGCATAACATTTTTAATTATTTATACGGGATACTCACGATCTCTTTTTATTTTATTTGTCGATATT
>NJDC01000407.1:141584-175471 GCA_002245475.1 Calephelis virginiensis
CATAGGTATGGCAAAAATGCTGTGCAACGCTCGACGGTGCTACGACTTCTAGGTTTGTGCTGCTGTATTTTCCATCTCGGCACATGACCGTTTCGGCATAACACCCCAGGAACATGTCTCAGCTCCTCTTCCAGGTGGTCTTGATCACAAATATCGTAGGCCCGCTTCGTCAATGCTGTGTGTGTGTGTCGACAAATAAAATAAAAAGAGATCGTGAGTATCCCGTATAAATAATTAAAAATGTTATTAATTCGCGACGATTTAAGTTTAAAATCCTACAATTCAGCATACTTCCACATTTAAGTAAAATGCTGTAACGGGGCTGGTCAAGTCAATCGATGAAAACAAGAATATCTTATCATGCATTAAACTAAAGTTACCGTTAGGATATAGGTATTATCTACCAATATCAACGAAGAGTAAGACGTGACAAGTAAAATGAAAAATACAAAACCATTGTTTTAATACTGACTTTTAATTAGGTAATCAAGAACATAATAAATGTTTTTATTTTAGCACTTGCCCTGTGCTTGAGTTGTCTTTTCGAAAGAAAAAATTTCAACAACTTATTTTAAACACAAATAACATAAAATGTAACAAACAAAATCAGTCTTCTTTAAGAAATTCAAAGTATTTAGAAACATACTTGGAAAATTAAAAATTGATACACTAAAAACACATTAAAGACAAATAATATTAACAAGTTAAAAAATATTTTAATCTTCAGCATCTTCTACATCAGTGTCTGGTAATTTTTCTCTACCATTGCAAGTTTGTAAACTAATATACCTTCGTAATATCTGCTTGGGATTGCAATAGTTTTGCATAGTTTTACCAGATCAGCATGTTCTTGTTTACGAATAGGAATGCGGTTTTTCTGTAAATCATCTCGTGGACGCTTTTTATTACCTCATACTTATTTTTTTCAGAAATTGCTGTAACACTAATACTATACTTAACAAAAATGTTAGCTAAATCATTCTTCTTAAATGTAACAATTCTTAGTTTACTAATTTTACCTACTAAATTGTTATTTAAAATACTTTTCTGACTTAAAAAGCAAGGACTTGAAATCTTGATGGACATTATTTTTACGTCGTATGGTTTTGGATTTTTCCTGGCCACTTGAAATACCAACGGTGTTTCGTTTTACCCGTTGCGAAGGAACATAATATATTGAATGATCTACACTTCTCTCCATAGACACTGATAGCTGATAAATACTTTTGGAGATGTCGGTTTAATATACAATTTTCGTAAAAATTGTTGAGATCGTGATCCTGAAATATTCAACACATACTGCTTTCGACAACATTCACTTGTTGTCATCCGTTTATACAAAACTATTTTTTAAATTAAAAAATCCTAATTAAAAATTACTAATTAAAGCGATAAAAACTATCTAGTAGAGGATGCGTACCGGTTTGTTGGTTGTCTTAAGAAAACCGGGTCGCTATGTTATTATCTCTTCATCCTGTTATGAACGAAAGATATTATACATAAGATTTCAGTAAAAAAATAATTATGTATATTTTCACCGCCTCGTTGGTCGAGCTTCTATCATGCACGCCTAACTACATCGGCCAACCGCGAGGCTTAGATTCGATTCCCGACAGGGGCAGGCATTTGTGTGATGAACATAATATCTGCATTTCCGGGTCTGGGTGTTTATTAAATTTATTCTGGTATCTACCGGAGTAATTCTATGCGTTAGTATTATTTTGTTTTGGTATAAGCATTTTATTTGCTTACTTTGGGGTTCGATTCAATTTATGTGACTTATCCAGTTACATTTGTTTATTTATTTGTATAGATTAATATGCGTGTTTTAGATATGATACCTAACATTTTATTTAAAAAAATCATAATGCTAACTTAAATAAAGATTGTTCATTACAAGAAACTTGTAGTGTTTATATATTTAATTGTATTAAAAATGTTACTGTGATAATGATTTATAAATATCTAAGTAATAGGTATTAAGTACCTGTTCATCAGATTCTTGCTCAATATCCATCCGTAATCTTCTTGGAAACATTATTTGTTTGGACGACATTTTAAATACTTTTTATCCCTAGCATGTGTAAAAAAAATATTCACAAACAGAGAACAACGGACGTGCCGGATCTTCGATTCGATCTTCTCTTCGACAGCGCATAGGTGAATTAAGCGCAAGCGCAACGCTCGACACTAGCTGTAACAGCCTAGCTTCACCGCGAATGACAGTCGTGCAGTACCGTCTAACCGCCATCACTTCAAATTTATAACTCTTTTTTAGAAGGTTTAACGCACTAATTCAATAAATTTTTCATTAAGTAAATTAGCTTAAGTGCAATAAAACATTAGAAGAAGTTCAGGTAAAATTGTTTTATCGACCAATTTAAAATAAACTACTAGCGACAAAACGCAAGATTGTAAAACGCAGAAAAATAAAAAGTTTTAAACGACAAAACATTTATTTAATTTTACAAGTAAATTGACTTATGTTTCAATTTCAAAATATTGCCCAACCAGTAAAATGTTTTATTGCGGAAATATTTCGAAAAATGGGACGGCAAGGTGTTTTAGAAATAGTTCTCATTGTAAACATAAGCAGGTATAAATGACTTACAGTATTTTGCTACATTAATGTACGATTTATGAACCAAAGTGAAAAAGTGAATGGATTTAATAAAAAAAAATATACGAAAATATCGAAATTCACCGGTGTATTAATGACCATAAAAATGTTCAGATTAAACCGTTTCCTACACTATTTGAAAGAGAAAACTTAGACGATTCCAACGATGTATATAACTCATATTCGACTAAATTGGCTGTTGATAAAAATAGCCTTTCCAGCGTCGATATGATGACAAATAATCAGCAAGTGTTGTCAATTATTGGATATGCAAATTACTAGAAACTCATACAACATGTTCAAATTTATTTATTGTATAATTATTTTGTCCGTATAAATAAATAAATAAAATTGAATGGTCTGTCTGTTCATTCTGTTTCATTTTTAAAGTTACTGAAAACATATTATACCTGTTATAGTAAGGTTTTGGACTATGATAAAGGTTTTGTATCTATCTGTTTGTTTTAGGTAATGGGCTGGACTTATTTTAATGGAACTGGCATGTAACTGGTCCTCACAACCGAAGTCTTGAGACATAGATGTTATCCGTGAGTTACTGTCCTATGGTCGAGATGTTAGGCCTAATGTACAAGTCTACCGACTGCCTTATTTGCCGGACCGAAACAACTGGTTATGGCGGCTGGAATAGGTAAGACGTTAGATCCCTACCCAGAAAACTTTCTGCAGAGCACTCTACTAATAGGGGTATTTTCGGTAAAATCCCATTTGACCTATGCTTTTATACCATTATGCTCGCCTCTTACGAGCTGCCAAGCACGATGGCAGATGGTTTATTCTACACACATTTCTATTAGCCACAGTTACGTCTATTCATCAGGACAGCCGCGTGTCAATTCGCTCTTTTTTTTATTAAAAAAAAACAAATCTCATGTAAATTAAGGTGTGTTTATAAAATAGAATTTTCGTTTCATCGTGATTCAAACCACAATCATACAAAACATCAAACTAACACATACAGTTATAAATAGTTTCAAAAATTTGCATTGTTCACTTCGTTGTTTGTTTTGCTAGTTTTATCAACAAGCAAATATTAAACTAGATTATACGTATCCCGCTGAAGTTTCAATATTTACGTAAACGATTACATAAAAGATGTATTTGCTAACGACTGACGCATTTTAAAATCAACACTATAAGCGAAATTAGTTTTATACGTTTGTCTTTCTTTCATAGACATAGTGTTTATGTGTGAAGCGTTTAGGAGATAGGAGAGTGAGGAAGGCTACTTTTTATCCCGACATTTAAACGGGTTATTGATATTACATAATAGTTTTTAATATTGACATTCCACGATCAAACCACTTGGGTTTTATTCAATTCAATTTAATATATTTTTTGCACATGGCATGGGTACACCTAAGACGGTCAATCATTTGAGTCGCCATAATATTAACAAATTGTACGCCTAAATCTAAATAAATACTAGGTACATAAGGGGCCATCCATAAATTACGTTACGCGAATTTTAGAACTTTTCGACTCCTCCTCAAAATGTGACAACCTGTGACAAGGAGGGGCTTGTCACAGGTTGTCACATTTTGAGAACCCCGTCCCACTAATGTGACGTCACACGTTTTTCAAACTTATGCATGTATCTAAAAATAATCAAAAGAAAACAGTTATTTTATTTTTTTTACTATCTTTAATAAAATCAATATAAAGTCAAATATTGTAAAATGTTCACAATGCCGCACTATCTATCTAATCAATCTTTCTCCATTTGTGTCTCTGTAAATATTAAATTCCAAATACAAAAAAAAACTGTAAGAGTACACTAGTCTCAAGGAATTCCAAATCCGAATACTTGGCTAGGAAACCGAATCTGGAAATCGGATGTCTGCGCCTGACTTAAAATTAACATGTTTTTTTACACGATCTACACTGCTCCTGGCCCGAATAGGTATTTGCCATGAATTAGCCAAAAGTCGGATAGGGCTGATTTAAGCTCTTACCATTCAAAGCTCGTAAGTTTTAGCGTCTCACTTGCATTACGACATGGCTCTATGAATCAAATGTTGTTACGGAAGAGATAATCTTATAGCGAGAGTGCGAAATTAATAATAAATATAGATTAAGAATTATCTGTTCAAAGTGTTTTGTTCACATATAAATTTCGTGTTCAAGTATTTTATAATGTGACGTCACAAGGCTTTCGATCTACCCTTGCCCCTTGTCATATAATGTCACATTAAGATGATACCCTCCCCCCCCCATTAACGTGTGACGTAATTTATGGATGGCCCTAATGTGATTTTTGCTATTCATTTATTAAGGAACAGATTTGATTAAAAAGATCCAATTTATAATTGGTACCTTTCTTAAGTATACGAAAATTATTTTATCACCCAAAACTTAATTCATTAATCAACAATAAACAAAAACCGTTGGTGTGGTGCTCAAAAGGCTCCAAAACCGGCTTACACAAAAGGAGTAATGTATTTGGCATTTGATACTCTCTGCCTACCGCGTAAAGGAATTGGGTTTAAGATATGTATGTACATAAGTGTATAAGTTCATATCATATTTTTATTGTCAACTTGCTTGTAATGGTCTGACAGTAACGTAATCGTTACCCTTTTAGTGTCATTAACGAATTAATTACCATCCTATGTTATGGCTATGTTAATTTGGTTATGGTAACAAATTTAATTTGTGAAATTAAACTTTAAGCTAAGGATTTAATTTTAACCCCAGCTACTGTTCGAATAAAAAAAAGGTATTAGTTTTGCTTAAACTTTTTTTTCATACGACTTCAAACAAACCTACAAGCTCACAACCTTAAAATATTGGTAAGGCTGCTTCGTTTTAAAATCAAAAGACTTAGCTAACAGGTTTCACTTTTATAGCATCTTCGGGGCTAAAAATATGGTGAATAAGCGAAATCAGTTGACTGATTTTGTTGACTTACGAAACTAAAATATACAGGTACTAAGTACAATAGGGCTAGTATATTGTTGAGTCATTACCTTAAACTGGGCTTCACCAAGTGCCTGAAATGGAAAATGTGCAAAAGGTAGTTAAGTTAACAAACTCAAAATGTAATACCCAATTGGCAATTGTTTAAGTCGAAAACATTTTAGTTTTAAATTATACATACTTTGATAAAATTAATTTCATTACAAGAGTTTTATTGCACAAGCCTTTATACAGTTTCATCTGCCCCAATGTTTGTGATGGAATCGTACGGCCAAAATTTTTTTCGCTTCAAAGTTACCGATTTAGCTGAAAATTTACAAGCAAATATTAATTTGGATGACAATGCAAAAATAATTATGACGTAAAGCTGATCTGATGCTGGAGCCGGAAGTTAGCCGTATTAAACTCCAAAAATATCTAACATTAGCCAATTGTGTTTGGGTTTATTTCTACCTTGGAAGTCTGCTACGAAAGTACGAAAGAGTTGGCGTACACGTCTAACTCCACCGACCAAACGCGGCTCTCGGGTTCGATTTCCGATGGTATGTATGTGATTAACATATCCGGTCTGCATTTCCGGGTCTGAGTGTTCCTTCATTTTATACTGGCATCTTTTGAAGTAGCTTGAGGTAACAAACATTGTATAACATAGCATTGTATGGTAGTGGTAGTTTATGGTAGTTAGGGTTAAACATAATTATCTTTTAATATTTTATTCATATATTAAAACCTAATATTTTGTAAATCTTAATAATAAATTTGTATAATTTTAAAGATGTTTGCACACCACAATGTGGTAGAATATGTTGGTATTAACAAACATATTTTGTAACAGTTTTTAACACACAAATTCGGCCAATAAATAAATTTCTTTTTTTTTTCATTTTTTAAATAATAAAACTAGCTATAAATATAAATAATTGGCTTAAAAGTTTAAGTGTATGTAATTAAATAATCATATTTTTAAACTTCAACTTAAGTTAAGGAACTTAAGTTCTAGCCCTGATAGTGCTGTCATAAGCGAAACCGGCAGGCTATTTATAAAATAATAAATTATAAGTGATACGTCAAACAGTACAAGTATTTCGTCATTTAAAAATATGAATATTTGGAATATTTGGAAGCGCTGACGATGGAAAATATCAAAAGTAATTAAATAATATTTTTTTATTAATATTAAAATATTTGCACACCATAACATAAATAAATTGATATTCCTGGACAAGTCACACAAATTGAACCAAACCCCAAAGTAAGCAAATTATATGCTTTTATAGTGGGTGTTAATCAACGATTCTAATACATAGAAATACTTAAATGGATACCAGAATATATTTAGAAAATACTCAGACCCGGAAATGCAGACATCTAAATGTACATCACACAAATGCCTGCCCCCGTCCCGAATCGCACCCGAGCCTCGCGGTTGGTCGATGTAACAAATGTAAAATAAGCCTTTCTTTTGCTAATTCCGCGTAAACAGTGTAATTGTTGTGTCAAATAATCCTCCAAACGACACAGAATGTGACAAGCCTAACTGACGTTCCCACCACCCACCTCCGCGACCAGAACACGAATAAACGAAGAACTCGGGAAACAATATAAATTGTCACGTTCTTTACATGTGACAACCCTACCTAAAGTTCCCACCTCCCACCTCCGCGACCAGATCACAAATAGAGTCCGAACACGAGAAACAAAACCACTTGTCACGTCCTTCGCCATCTTTGTCGAAGCACTCACCACAGAGAACACCAAATTGCACTCGCCGTACGTTTCGCCTCTACACCGAAGCATCCACAGGAATTCGACCATACCGTACAAAGGACGACACACGAGTGACTTGCCGCCACCTCGATTGCGCCTTATATAGATCAAACCCCCAATATCAATTACTCGTAACCACTTCACAAATCGATTGTGGAATTCTGTGCGACTCGATTGCTGCTAAAACTTCATAATAATGGGGAATTCGATATATTTATTTGTTCATTCAATAATGTTCTGAACACATTATTGTGTTTTATGCTTTCTAATTGTTCTAAAATATTTAGCCTAATTCCTTTTTCACAAGTATGAATTATTTCGAAGGAGTGATCACTAGCCGAATTGTGACCAGCTTCCAAAAGATGTTTTGCAAAATGGGATTTATCGAAATGTTTACTTCTGAACGCCGCTATATATGTTCTTTGTAACGTGTTTGAAAACTAAGACCTGTTTGAACTATGTATGTTCCGTTACATTCAGAACACTGAAGCCTATAAAGACTTGACTTAACTTTATTGTCCAATTTGTCCTTACCATTTCAAATGTTTCTTAACGGATAACGTGTTTTAAAAGCAACGTGTATATTATGATGATGTGTATATGACTTTAGAGAGTTTTTAATTTTTTCGGAAATTTGACTCTCCTAAGTGAAATTAGATTTGTACCTTACAGTATTTTCTGGTTGGACGGCATAAAGTAATCGTAACATTGCTTTCTTCGTTTTATATTTAATTAAACTATTAACAATGTTGCTATTGTAACCGTTTGCCTCTGCCATCTGACAAATTATGCTTAACTCCTTTTTGTAGCTTTCCTGACTTAAAGGGATAGATAAAAGTCTATTGAACGCAGACATTTTCTGTTGCCAAGGATGACACGATGACGCAGGAATAGTCGTATCAGTATAAGTTGGCTTGCGGAAGATCTCAAACTGGTGCCTATTACCCTATCCTACCCCTACCCTAGTTATGGTCAGATCGAGAAAATTTAATGAATTTTATTCTTCGATCTCTAATTTAAAGTATCTTCACGCCGATATCCCCGAAGAGGTAGGCAGAAGTACAACCAAAGCGCCCACGACTAGCCGAAGACACTAAGTCCCACAATGTGGTAGGTGGCAAGCCTATCGCCAACCGGGCACATTTCCAATCCCGACCAACATTTTTAATTAGAAAATGGGAAAAATCCAATTTTCTTTTTTGTTGGCCGACCCAGGATTCGAACCCGGGACCTCATGTAGTCAAGTCCCTAAATTAAATTTAATTTTGGGGTGTTTCCTATTTAGATTGTTAACGGAAACGTACAATTGTCTTTCTATACCAGTCCAACATATGATTATATCGTCCACGTATCTGTAATAATATAATATATGATTTTTACCTACAATATGTTGTCTTTCAAAGTTATCCATAAAAACTCGTCCATCAAAGGACTAAGGGGAGAACCCACGGCTAGACCCTCCTTTTAAATGAGAATTGTACCTAAAATAATTTTGTTTAATACAAGTTCGGGTCATGTCTACAATTTCATTTATTTCTCCTGGTTGTTGACGCTGTCGTATTAACATTTCTTGCATTAAATTTATACACTAACATTATGTCTTTGATCCTGTCGACAAGATATAAGCTATTCTTTATGCTATGGGGTGGGTTGCAATTTGATTTTTCTTTAATAACGTTGTTTAAATATTTTGATAAACCATACGTTGGTGCACCAGTATAAGAAACAACTGGATGTATTAGACAACCACCTTTGTGAATCTTGGGTAAACCGTACATAAGGGGTGGACGAGGATTCATTTCGATTACTCTTTGTTAGGACCAAAGTCGTTGGATGATACGATAGTTGGGAAAAATCCTCATCCAATATGACATCATTGACTTTGTTCTTATAATCCTCGTGTTTCAATATAACTACTGCGTTCCCTTTGTCTGCTTTAGAAAGGATTAAATTGTTATCGGTAAACCTGTTTTTTATTGACTTAATTATAACTAATTCTGAATTGAATAGACGAGGAATGTAAAGCTTTCTAATGCTACTACTTGTACTCTTGCGCTACAACATTTTTAATGATGTCATCCTTTTTATTTTAAACAATCACTATTTCTGCATCAACTGCCATATTTCCAACGATTTTTGAGTGAGTTTTGGAACTGGACTATACTTTAGGCCTTCCTTTAATACTGCCATTTCACCTTCTGGAAACTAGACGTCTGTAAGGTTTGTATCTCTTGGATGAAATGTATGTGAACCATGAATATTTTGAGAACAGTTATCGTTATGGGTACGTGAGGAGTTTCGTTTTAGAGATTGAAGTTTTCTTGACTGATTTAAATACTTGCGATGGGCTTCAATGGAGGCGTAGTCCCTAGCTTTTTGGTCCAATAGATCAAACTCAACGTTGTGTAAAGAAAAATATAGTTCGGAATATAGGACCTTAAGGTTAGGCGTGTACGCTAGCCACTCGACCAACGAGGCGGTCGCACCAAAATATGGTAGAATATGTTAATATATGTATCTACTTAAATATTTTTGTAACATTTCATTTACAGATATAATCCGCAAATAAATAATTTTCTTTCTTTCTTAACTCTTCTATGTACTAGTATCGGTGACACCCATATCACTTTGAGACTAGATCCATTTGTGTCACTTTTTCAGGAATCTTCGTTAGTTTATTTATTTGTTACGAGTCTACTCGACAAGTGGATCTTGATAACTTTCTTCTCAAAAGGTGTTCTCATATAAATATGATCCGGATTCGACAAATTATTTTTTTAAATCTGTGTCTAGTAATGCATATTTTTTCTATTTTCCAAGGTGTTATAAAACTCCTTTCCCGTCGTACGGTTTATATTTGTTGAAGTATTCACCATGTGATCCGGTTAGTTCTGCTCTACGAACCCTCCGCGGTAAGAGGGCACTTGTCTAAAGTACGTACGAGACCTTGTTAGTCTTGGAAGCGTATTCTTAACGCCTTACCTTAATACATTATGTATTTGCGCAGTTGAATTCGACTGTGTTTATATTAATTCTCAATTTTAAATAATATTTTTTTTGTGCACCGACGATTCTTAAAATAAACACTGTGATAACATTTAACCAAAAAATTATAACTGACTTCCAAAAAGAGAAGGATTTCAATTCAACTATTTTAATGTTTTTTTAAAGGATATGGTTCTATGGATATGAAAGAGTTTAAATATGTGGCAGTGCGCGTAACGTCAGTGGTCAAAGAGCTCATATCCAAGTAAATAAATAAAACTTCGTTAATCTCAGGAATGTGTTCTTTTTGACCATCAGTGTGTTCGCTACATTTAAAAGAGATTTTTTACCAACTTAGATGAGGAAGAAACGTTGATTTGGTCATGTAGATTGAATAGCAGATAAAAGATCGACAAAACTTCAACAGCACCAGGATCGTATTTCGTGATGGACGCTAAAAAAAACCGGTAGACTGGCATACGTGGCCCAAGAACCGCCTATAAAAATAATAGTGATGCACCAGAAACATTTATGTTTGTTAAGAAAGAAAGAATAACGTTTATTTCACTTAGAGGTATTTCACCGCTCGGATCCGCCCAATTACCGACCCATAGCCATAACTTATTTTTTATATATATGTATGTGTGTTACTTTTTTGAGCTCATCTTTTTATCCAATTTCTATATATTTTTGTGTTATATGGTTGCAATAGACGACCCTACTCGTAGAAAGGAAAAAAAAACTTCGCCTTTAGGCAGCAATAGATAAGAAGGTGGTACACTCTACCATATAGCTGAAATAGCATTAAAAAATCCAGAAACCAAAAAGGTGACAGCCTACACACACAAGTGCAGGTTGTTAAGACAGCACAAGCTCTCAACTTTTATCAAAAGCTTTTTAGACATAGAGATATCTACGATTGCAAGTAAGATGAAATGGTTCATTGTCAGGTGGGCTAAACCGCCCGAATTAGGTAATTCAAAACATTTTTCATATAATAATTCATGTTTATTTTCATAAAATTTTAATTCCACAAACTAACTGGAATTTATGTTCAAGCGTGTGTGAGACCTTGTCAGTTTTAAAAGCTTCTATTTGATTTATATAATGTGCTCGCTCATGTTAATTAGTGACATTCTATTAAGGTTAACGCTGTTCCTTCATATATAAACCTTAGAATATAAGTTAAACTTAGTTACTTGATTAATGTTTTAAAGTTTGTTGGTTTAATAAACGAGTTTCATAACGTTTGTGTGTTGATCTCTGATCTTGAGTTATAATTGCTACCTAACCCTCTGTTTATCCAGCATCCTAAAAAATTTGCAAGTTAGATGATTCGATAGCTACAGTCTTTTATGGAAGAGCACATAGTTTTTGTGGCCAGATAAATATTTAATCTATGATATTATGTAAATATAAATAATGTTTCTGTTAACGTCGGGATGTGTACGGTGCTGGGCAGGAGCTCGCCTGGATTGATACCACCGCCTTACTTTTTACTGCACCGATAAATTCTTTGTTCGTCATATTTGTTTTCACCCCGCCCACAGGGCGACGACGCACCTACAAAATTTATGGTATCTATAGGCCGCGGTTGACTTCTACCATCAGGAAAATCGTGCGCTTATTTGCCGACTTATCACGTAAAAAATGTAATAAAATAAACTAAGAAGGTCGTATAAATTATAATAAGAGAATAACATTACTGTACCTAGTATATCCCCTAATAAATAGTATGAAAAACTTAAATAATAATAATAACATTTATTTGCTCAAATAGGGTAATGAGGATCTTAGATATAAAACAAGTTCTTAATTCTATTTACATATATATTTAAGTTGGCATGCAAATATTTTGAACCACTCATACTGTTCATTATAAGGAACTGTATATAAAAGTATTTCATCGTTAAATAAAAATTTCTAAGTTCAAATTAGTTACATTTACTAGCATATTCAAGTCATGATTAAAATATTTAATTCCAACTGTAATAAAATAATAATAAATAATGTCCAATATAATAAGAGAATAACATTACTGTACCTAGTATATCCCCTAGGTTTACGATATTACATTAAGTTATGGAGAGCAGCTCTTACTAACACCAATGCTTTGGTACATTGAAAAACTTAAATAATAATAATAACATTTATTTGCTCAAATAGGGTAATGAGGATCTTAGATATAAAACAAGTTCTTAATTCTATTTACCAAAAAGTTGGCATGCAAATATTTTGAACCACTCATACTGTTCATTATAAGGAACTGTATATAAAAGTATTTCATCGTTAAATAAAAATTTCTAAGTTCAAATTAGTTACATTTACTAGCATATTCAAGTCACGATTAAATATTTAATTCCAACTGTAATAAAATAATAATAAATAATGTCCAATATAATAGTCACTAAAAATATTTTCAATTATTGTAAACAGATTTTCTTCTAACATGCATTTTCAAGGTAAACCTTAAGTGAATAAAAGTTTTTTTGTAAGAGCCACTTCTTTAATGTGATCAGTCGAATTTTGCTAGGCAGTTCTCTGATTTCCTTAGGTAACTTATTAAAAACTTTTATTGTCATCACATAACAGCTTTGTTGGAACATGTGACATTTGCAAATCGGCATCTTGAGTCTAGTGGGATCCCTGTACCCAAGTTTCGAAGTTTCTTTGGCCGTCACATATGAGTCAAAATGTTTAGTAACAAAAGATGCTACCTCCAGAATATACATATCTGTTAATGTTAATATGCTATTAGTTTTAAATAATGGTTTACAACTGATTAAAGGACTGACGTTAAAAATAGCTCTAAAGCACTTTTTGTAAACCAAAAAAATGTTATTGTTGTTAAGTGAGTTCATCCACAAGATTAACCCGTAACGCAAAATCGAGGCAATATATGCGTGGTAAGCAGTTAACGCAGCATCCTTACCGATATTTATTCTGATACGTCTAAGGACATACACATATTTATTTAATTTTGTACAAAAATTGTGTATGTGAGCCTTCCAGTTAAAATGGCGATCCATGTTGATACCCAAGAATTGAGTTTCCACCGCTTCGTTTATTTGTTGTCCATTATATTCTATTTTGAGTGATTAGGGTACAGTATTATAATGCAAAAATTGTATGAATTTAGTTTTTCTTACATTTGCGCAAAGATTATTATCAGCAAGCCATTCAAGTATCAATTTAACAGAATTATTGGTTTCAGTTTCAATTTGTTTTGTTTTCGTACAACTCACTACCAGGGAGATATCATCTGCAAACATAACACATTTGTGTTGTAGTATGGTAGGTAAATCATTTATGCCCAGAAGGAAGAAAAAGTGTGGTACTCCAAAATTATTAAATAATCTTTCAGATTTAAAACTTTTCAACTCTCGTCTACTGTTGAGCTTAGATATTTCAACAATCTGTTCGCGATCACTAAGGTAGCTTTTGATCCAGCTTAAGGCAACACCTCTAATACCGTATTTTTCGCATTTATTTAGTAAATTATAATGATTAATACAATCGAATGCTTTGGACATATCGAAAAAAACAGCGACAACGTTATTTTTAATATTAATATTTTCTGTGATTGTTTTAATTAAAGAGAAAGTAGCTAATGTAGTGGATTTGTTCTTTTGGAATCCATATTGTTCTGCATAAATTATGTTATATATATATAAAGTTATAGATCCGATCATACATTGCCTTTTCAAAGATCTTCAAAATAATTGGTATGAGTGTAATTGGCCTATAATTGTCCATATCCACGCGATTACCTTTTTTAAAAACTGGTTTTACAACAGAGACTTTCAGTTTATTAGGAAAAACTCCCTGTACAAACGATTCATTTACTAACTATGATAAAATAGGTGAGATAATATTTACATTGCTTTTTAAAATATAGGTAGAAATTGAATCATATCCCACTGATTTTGAATTTTTCAGCGAGTTTATGATACGCGCTATTTCTATATCAGTAGTCGGGGTGAGATATATTGTGTTATTGTTTTCATTCAATTTCGATTTCGAGATATGATTTGTATGAACGTTTAATCGTTTAGCAACACTTACAAAATATTTATTGAAAGTTTCTGATATTTTACTAGGTTCTGTTATGACTTTACCGTTTTCTTTTATAACTTCAATATATTGTCTTTCATTCAAAGGTTTCTTTTCCTTTGAAATAATGTTCCAAAGTGCTCGGCATTTATTTGTTGCGGTTCCGATGTATTTTTTGCTATTATATTGTCTGGAAAATGATAACCATCGCCGACACCATAGGTACCTAATATTACTGGTGTGCCATTTCGAAAAAAAAAGACTTGAATATTAACGTTGTGCCTTTTTGATATTTTGGAGTGGTTAGGGAATAATTTTGCACGACTTGCTATAATTATCAGTATGAAAGTTCTATCATTTATTGGTATAGTACAATAGTCTTGTGCTTAATCGGACATATTTGGGTTCGCACTGTAATTGTAAAATCCGTAAAAGGTACTAGTACACCTAATTACTTATTACTATGAGTACCTACCCATTATCAGTACTCTGTGCTAAACCATGAAACTTCAGTAAGCTACCTACTAGTATGGCCACTTCATAATTTATCTCGGCCAGTTAAAATAGTATTACTTATGAGATAAAATATGATAAAATATTTAATTTTTTAAACTTATACATAATTCAATTCAATATAATATATATATTGAATATAATATATATATAGTAGGTATATCGATTTTCCTTCTACTATTATTTCCTTTGTTAAACTTACAACTTTTGAAAACAGCTAAACTTCTTCACAATTTTGTACTGCAATTTCTATTAACTGAGAAACTATAATATACCTACAAGTTGAAAACATATCAAAAGATGTTTTACTACACTGATATCTATTTTATCTACCACAAACTGCAAAGCATTTAAAGCAAGAAACAGTTTACACTATACAGTACAATTATTTAATACTGCAGATCAAGCGCTGAATGAAATAAAGTGTCTAATAATATCACGCAGTACGTTTAACAGTTAAGGGTTTAAGCGCTTTCTGATTCTATTCAAGTTTATTGTGATAGTATAGCTAATATAGCGCTGAATGACGTCTAATAATACATACAAAGTTTTACGCTTGTCGTAGCGTTAAAGCGCTGGCGATTGAATGTTGCATTATACGAATCTGACGCGTTTAGAAGTTTTTACCCATTCCAAAAAAAGTGTGCAACGCCACTAAAGAAGTTTTCACGTCAAAAATCATATCGTGACGTAGTATCTAACGAAATCGGTGCAATTGGTTTTTAGTTTTACGATTAGATATTTACAATTTTAGAATCTAAAAACCTATATGATACTAATATTGTTCATTTTTAACATATAAAATACTTTTGTCAAACATTGTCTACCACAAACTATTGTTACAAAGTATCACGTATACTAGCCTTGCGGATAGTATCAAACTGTTACACAAATGCGAATAACAATAAATCAACAAACTGCTATGAATCAAATCAGGTAGCTACGTAATTACGTTACACTTTTAAAAATATGACTCTGTGTAAAAATACTTATCGATTTACGAGACCGTGTTAATGCCAGAGCTTCTGTTTACGTCAAATCATTATGTTATCATGGAGGTATGTAGTAAGGTCGTCTTTTTGTACTGATCCAATGCTAAAATAGTATTTTTATAAGGCTCAAATAATGTCATCACGTATCTCTTTGCTTCTGTTTTTGATTTTAACAAACGGTACAGCAAAATTATAAAGTGAAAAAAAAATTTTTTTGCACTAAATACAAAGGTATACTGAAATAAAAAAAATACTAAAATGAAAAATAAATGAAAAGGTAATCTCACTGTTAAAATCAGCAATCTCTCTTTCAGGAAAACTTATGGTACGATAACCTTTTGTTTGGTAATGAAAAGGTTATATTGAGTTTTAATTATTTCATTTAAAATAACCACTAAAACAACAATTTAATTTAATAAAATGGGAATGCATTACTTCAATATAGGGTT
This sequence comes from Calephelis virginiensis, assembly GCA_002245475.1. Classification (NCBI taxonomy): domain Eukaryota; kingdom Metazoa; phylum Arthropoda; class Insecta; order Lepidoptera; family Riodinidae; genus Calephelis; species Calephelis virginiensis. The sequence continues at coordinate 157,901 of NJDC01000407.1, forward strand.
TTATTTTTGTTTGTTATTGTTGTTGTTAATGCTTCAAACATTACCTGATTGATAGACATTTTAAAACTGTTAAGAACTATACCTGCTGTACATTGACAATGAATTGTTTTAAAAATTGTTAACCGCTTAGCTGTGAAGCTTTTCAATGTTGGCAAAACTATAATTGCTAACGTTGTTCTATCAAGCAACTCGTAAAATGTTAATTTTTTCTTCATTTGTTATTAGAACTGTGACGAATACCTGGTAAAATATTTCTTAAATTCGAACCTCAGCACCCTAGTATAGGGTAGGTATATGCATTAGAAAACCCGTCCGCTTGTTTGCCTTTCAATTTCATAGAAGCAGTATAACTAGGTTTTTGTTTGTAATTTTTGTTATTTCATGTGTATTGAGTTGTTATACTAATATTTTTTTCACGTATAATATACATCCACAAATAATTTAAGGGAAGTGAAACTGCAAAAATGTTGACTCCAATTTCATTAACAAGCCTAGCTGTAGTAACTCTTTTTTGGATCTAGTAGTTTTTGTACGCTATTTAAATATTTAAACACAAAAATGTAGATAAAAAATAATTAAAGGTTATGAATTATTATAGTTAAAAAACCATTTGCTGGTGTCCGTAGCTTCATTTTACTTTTGAATTGTAAACGTCGCGATGAATAACAAGCTCACAAACTTTTCTTTAGTTACGCTGCAATCAAACTCGATTTTCAAAGAAAGCCTTTAGAATACATTTTCTTTTACGCTACGTCTGAATTCTGGATGTAATTACTGGTCACTCGTACATAATATCTGCTCACATCTACATAGAGCGTATTGCTTCCGCCTTACCATCTTTTTTTTATTTACACTTCCTTTTTGTTAAAAAAATGATGTTTTTTTTTAATTTTTATTTTTTAAGTCATTACTTACATTATGTTTATTTTTTTTCTTTTATGATATTGGAAGGCCAACAAGCAGATGGATTTCCTGATGGTAAGGAATTCACGACACCTAGAGAAACCAAAGGTGGAAATTATGCGCTGCCAACGTTAGGCCGGGATGTTAGGCCTTAAGCAAAACTAAGTTTACCGGCTACCTTACTCTCCGAACTGGAACAAGTCAATAGCAAACGCTGATATTATGGCGGCAGGAACAGGTAAGGCGGTGGTTACAATCCAGACGAGTCGCTGCGAGACTCTACCACCTGGTCAGATGTCACGGTGTTAGTGACGGTAAGCCTATTGTGCAAAGGAGCCGGACCAACAGGGGGATTATCTCCGTCTACGACTATAGTAACTTCAGTAAATAAAATAATAATAAAAGGTAATCTACTCGTATAATAAAAGGTAAGGCTTTGTTTTTTTTTCTGTTTTATTTCTTTGTATATATATGCACACTGTTTTCAGATCTTAATTTCATGTTATACTTAGCGCCTCACCATTTGCCATCGTAACGTTAATTATCGTTATGGAACTTTTTCGGTTTGCAAGGTGTGGTCCGTGGGAAAGTTATGTAATGCATAATCTAATAACACGAATCTAAAAATTTACTAGAGTAATGTACCAAGAAAGTAACCGGAAAAGATAAATAATACTGAAACTGTCAACTATTTTCCGCGTTGGTCCGGGCTTCTTTGTAGAATAGACCATCTACCTTCCTACCAGGGAGCTCGTAAAAGGTAAGCATAGGCTTACCGCCACTAACACCGTGATATCCTACAAGGCAACTCTATCATCGCGTAGCGAATTGCCCGGATTGGTACCATCGCCTTACTGCTTACTTGCTGCCATAACGTCAGTGCTTGCCGTTGACGTGTTTGGGATCGATTTGAGTTTCAATTTCATGGGGAATCCCAAATTTTTATTTTTTTATTTTTACATGGTTTTTTCGGTTTCGGTTCAGTCGGAAGGTGCCACTCCGAAGCTTGTTGACTAGTTTGCATGTCAAACTCATAAACCCACATCTTGTTACTTGTGACAATGCGTTTCATGAATATTGGATCGAAATTTACTCGTCTTACCATGTCATCGGCGACTCTCATGCGTTTGAGTTTTTGGAGAAAATTCAGGTATTTTGGGACTAGGTGAGTGGCAATATGTTTCATACCCAAATGATTAGTTAAAATGATACAGATCGAGTCATGAGATATAGAAAGTTCGATTGCGATCTCTCTCAAAGTTAAATCAGGATTACCGGTCACTGTTTCCTTTACTTTGTGAGGTTAACTTTAGTCGCAGACGTTGATGGCTTACCAGAGCGAGGCAAATCTTCTATCACATCTCGACCACTCTTGAACGCTTTGTACTATTTATTAGCATTTGTTTTTGATAAAGTTGATTTACAGCCTTCCGTAACATTTTCATCGACTCTGAACACGAAAATCCATTGGCGATGTAAAATTTAAGACAAATTATTTGTTCAATGTTTTTGTTCATTATGAATTTGCGATTCGCGCTGAATATAATGTAACTAAAAACAGCACTGTATTTCATATAAATAACAGATGCAACTCAGTTAATTTGTAACCATAAACAAATAATCTATTCCCGATTTTTTTTTGACAAAATGTAAATTGTATTGACTTGTGAAGCTATAGACTACTGCTGGAGGTTACATTCTTAGCAAATTCCTAATGCTATTTCCGAATATCCGCTAATCCGAATTCTCGCTACTGTACTGGGCTCTCTTTCAGAGAGTTTTGTTTCTAAAACTTTTTTTAAGCAAGGTTTTGTACAAAATTTTTAATTTGAAGGCTACTATATAGGTTCTTATTGCTAGCGTAATTACCAACGTCGTAAAGCCTTAGCCGTCGTAAAGTTTGTAAGTGAGTAAAGAAATTCATTATGAAACTCTTAATTTACAAAAACACATTCACATTTGAATGTTTTGCAGTTGAAATAATAAACTATAATTCAATAGTAATAAGTATATAACGTACTCCCAATTCAAATGTCTATCCTAATAAGTTAAAATTATTATTGGAAAATGTTATGAAAAATTCTAAGAAGAAAATTGTTTTATGTGTTTTTATACATAGACCTTTTGCAATCTTTACTTTGTCACTATACTTTAAAAGATGCATGTGTGTAAACCGAGTGCGTCATTGTCGATGTAATTCTAAAAATTATAAAGACTTATGTATTAAATGTATTAAATACCCTTTAGCAAGAGCTCCGTACAAGCAATTGTCGATGAGTTAGATAAGTAATAATAATTAACTTTTAATTTTATTTGGCTTTTGTGAATTTGATTCAATGTGATTATGTTTATTAGATTTTATTATAAGATATAATCTTTTAGTTTCTTACGCAAGGCTTGATACTTCAACATCGTCTTTTTAATAATCATAAACAAAGATACAATGGCAACTTAAACCAAGGTTTAAGTTGCCATTATTAGTTTTATAGCACTGTAACCCACACTTTACTGTTAGGATTAACCTTGGAGTACTTTAGTCTATGTTTGTTAGTAATAATAAAAAGTAGAAAAGTGTTTAAATATAAAATGTTGGTTAAAACGAACTCAGTTTTCGTATATAGAAACGAATGGCCGAAATATAAGTAAGTGCATAACTTCAGAATGACGGGATTGATTCAGTTAATTTTGGAATTGAATTATTTATTTGTGGAAGTCTGGAGAAGGTGCAGAAGATAAGACAATAGAAAAAACTGTAAGGAAAAACAAAAAAAAACATCGTTTAAATTTTCCCATACAAATTAAGCAGGTGGAAGTTAGCCAAGACAGGTAATTATAGATAAAACTGCAGTCCTTTTAGGTTTTTGTCAAGTCTCATTTAAACAGGCAATAAATAACGAAATAATTGATTAAAAAGGTGTCTCCTACCGACGGTAAGTGATTACCTAAGTAGTCGGATTTATACGGTCATCAATCAACAAACTACAAGTTATATGAGATCGCCTCTCTGATCCACTGATCCGGATTTTGCGTATCCTGCATTAGGTATCTGGTTTTGATTCACAAGAGAGAAAACTCAGTTTTAATTTTATAATAAAAAAAATTGCGCAGGATTGGGTGAGTTTATCTATTAGTTTGCCAGCTATTATATCGTGGGACTTAGTAATACCTTCAACTAATCTTGGATGGCCTGGCTTATCTATGTCTACATCATTTAGCTATACGGTCTTGAAAATACTAACTTAATAAAATTAGAGATGCCAATTTGGTAAATCCTTCACATAATTCTAGCATCAAGAGTAAGAGATAGAAAAATCTACAGAGTACAGCCAAAAGTGAGAGTGTATTTTGCAGGCCTTCTAATAGCTGGTATCTAGGCTTAGTCAATATTGTTAAAATTAAAATTAGATAAACAGGCTGTAGCTATTACTTTAGGGTCTCTGGAGTGGAGTGAGGTGAGGCCAAATTTAAAATATTCTTTTTCATTCGGATTTCTGGCCAAGACCTTCTACAAATTTCCTATATAGTTCACATTTTGATAATGATAGTTAATATAATTTAGCAGTATAGTCAACAACTGAACTCGTGAATTAATTTAAATGTAATAATAGTAATAATAGGTACAAAAACGATTTTAACGCTAACAAATAAAAAAAACAAGCAAAAGTTTTCTCCGTGTTGGCCCGAGTTTGCTAAGTAGAATAGACCTGCCTCTCTGCCTAGTAGCAGGTAATAGGCAATCACAGGCTAATCAACAACCTACTGGCGGTACTGGTGGTGGGCAGCAACTTGCCCGGAACGGGACTCGCCGTCTTACCTACTGCCGCTATAATGACACAGTGTCATGTACTGGTTTGGAGGGAAAGGGAGCCATTAGTCTTTCACATCGCCTCTGTAGTCTAGCTGTCCGGTCTCGGAATTGACTTCTTGTGGGCCCGAGTTCTATTAAAAAACAACATTGCCTGAGATTGGATCTGTGCCCGGTAGGCGATAGACTTGCCACCTATCACATTGTGGGACTTAGTGTCTTCTGCTAATCGTGAGTGCCTTGGTTGTGCCTCTGACTCGGGAATATGGGCGTGAAGATACTTGTTTTAGTCTTTGCACAACAATAAAGACCTACACACAAAGGCCTGCCATCCTGGCCTTAGGACAGCGACACACCGGTAATGTCTATGGTGTTTATAGGCCACCTTTGTCTCTTACCACCAAGAAAGCCGTGTGCTTGTTCACTGACCTCTCACATGAAAAAAGAAATTATTAAAGGTTTAAAATCATTTTACTGAACTTAGCAGTTATGGGTACTATAAAAGTTACGTTGAGGGTGCAATCCATCTGTTGTCTTTTATTCACGAGTACGAAGCAATGTCTATAGCATACATACGTCTAAAGGTACGCTAATTGCCCCTTTTCATTGCAATTTGTAAAATAAGTATTTTCGTCTACTAGGCCCGGTTACTTACTTGTCTGAAGTCAAGTTTATTTTGCTGAAAGTATATCGTGTAATAACCCTTTTTGAACAACTTGAAAAAGGTCTTATTTGTCGTCACAAAAAAAAATAAATAAATAAAATAACAATATTTATTTTGCAAAAACCAAGTTACAAACTATTACAATTTTCTGGCCACCACACTAGGCTGAGCCTGTCCTGTGGGGGAGAAGTTACGTTTAACATAAATAATCGTACGGCTAGTCGATCTAAAGTTTTTTTTTGTTTCTTAATTACTTATAAAGATATTGCGTTCGGATTATACTTTATTTATTGACTTTAATTAAATTTTCAGTGTCTTCGAACGACAAGGTGCAGAGTCCTTTTGATGATAACATTTTTGTTTGTCTGAAAGTACAGTGTTTAAAATTAAATAATCTGTTTAGCCTGTTATAAACAGGAAACAGGAAGTCACTAAATCGCTGGGCAAAGGTTGTCTTCGGTGTTGAATTAAGAAATATAATTGTTTTATACCTAGAAGTTCTGTATTAGAGTAGAGGTTTTCAGTGGGATATCTAGTAGGTTTGTTTAATGCTACTTTCAAGAGTACGCTGTGTGCTCTTTCGACAGTAATTAAGGTGAAAGTAGAAGCGCATCCCCAAGCAAGAATACAATAATTTAAGATCGGCATAAAGCCATGTACACCATCTTAATCAGTTGCCAATCTAACGCTTCGCGCAGGCACCTCATAATTGGCATCAATTTTCTTACTCTAGATGATACAAGTAAAATATGATTCTTAAAAGATAATTTTTTGTCCAATATAACACCAAGATATCTGCATACATTAACACGCTGAATATGGTCTACACAATTACAGGATTGGGTGCATTGGGATGAAAGACATTGAGTGGAATGTATTTTTATACTTGATATATTTATATTATATATTTTGTAGATGGAGCCGATGCAACTGTTTTATGAAAACAAACAAAGTTTGTCTTTTTGGCATTTAAAGTTAAAAGATTAGAATTTAACCAGTCGGAGATTAACTTTAAGGTACCCTCCACCCTTTTGGATACAGTTTGCCAATCTTTGTCATGAAAAACAACAGCTGTATCATCAGCATAGCAGAAAATTTCAGCATTTGTTAGGGGAATGTTCGCAAAATCATTTACGTATGAAATAAATAGAGATGGCCCTAAGATGCTGCCCTGTGGCACGCCAAAAGATATTGATTCGGGTGTACTAATATGATCACCTATTTTTATACATTGACTTCGCTCCGTCAAATAGCTAGCAATCCATTTTAGTGCATTACCACGGATGCCATATGCTTCCAATTTTTTAAGCAGAATTGGAATAGAAACTGTTTCGAATGCTTTTGCAAGGTTTAAGAAAACACCGATACAGCTTCGTCTATTATCAAGATGTTTGGATACTTCTTTGGTTATGAGAGAAACTGCATCTTGGGTAGATTTACCGTGTCTAAACCCAAACTGTCGATCTGTTATCAGATAATTTCTCTCTAGAAAGGACATTAATCTTTGATTTATAATGCGTTCTAATAATTTTGAGATAGTCCCTAGCAATGATATTGGTCGATAATTTGCTGAGCAGTCCTTAGAGCCTCCCGAATATGTACAACTGCTGAAATTTTCCATGCTCTTGGAAAGATGCCCGAATCAATGCTTAAGTTAAGATAAGTGACAGTGGTTTTGCTATTTGTGGTCAAATATTTTTCAACAACCCATTATGTATAACTAAGAATATAATTGGCTAGATTGTCTCCCACAGTAGCAAAGTAAGAGGTGCACGCATTTAAGAAATCATTCACAGTTTCTTTAACATTAAGCAGGTCTAAATTACAATGGCTTTTTATTAATTTTCTATGTGATATATCGTCAATACATTTTCAAAGCTTTTTTGTTATTTTCTATCTCTTTTTTCTCATATTCAGTTTTTAATTTCCTAAGAAGAAAATTTTAAAAATTTCGGTTGCGTTTGTATAATATTTTCTTTGTTTCATCATTAGGTCTATTTGTCTGAATCTATCTCTGTGTTTTGAGCATTTTATAAGTCCGAGTGTCATTAAAAGCTTGATTGTGAACTTTGAGTGGTTTAAACGAAAAGTGTGAGAGTGTTTAGTTATGAAGTCACATGAAATTGTTGAGAAATTTGACACTGCATCATCGACAGACATCATTTCTAACGAAAAAGTCCATTCTATTGCTCGGAGTTCCGTTTTTAGGTTTTGAAAATATTATTTCTAGTTCTGTTATAAGGTTTGGTATTTTCTGATGGATGTTTTATAGCTACTATTGTCATACTGTGGGCAGTAAGATCAGTAGAGCATACTACCGATTCAGCTTGAATTTTCATTGGTATAAATATGTGTTCAATACAGGATTTATTATAAGTTGGCTTTGTTTTGCAAGAAGATTTAGGTAAATACAAGTATTTTGGTTGTCAGCAGCATGATCTAAAATATTTCCACTCATAAAAAGAAGGAGCGTGTGCGATTCACACACGATAGAAGTGTAATCCCCCCCCCTCTCTCTCTCTCAACTCCTGTTAATCCCTATCAACCTCTATCAATCCCCATCAATTTCTATCAATCCCTATCAATCTTTATCAATCTTTATCAATCCCTATCCGACTTTATCAATCCCTATCAATTTCTATCAATCTTTATCAATCTCTATCAATTTCTATCAATAGCTATCAAATACTATCAATCCCTATCAATCAATGTCAATACCTATAAATCTCTATAAATCCCTGTCAATCCCTATCAATTACTGTTTATCCCTGTCAGTCCCTATCAATCCCTGTCAATCCTTATCAATCCCTATTAATCCCTATCAACCTCTACCAATCACTATCAATCCCTATCAGTCCTTATCAATCCCTATCAATTTCTATCAATCCCTGTCAATCCCTGTCAATCCCTATCAATCCCTATCAATTTCTGTCAATCCCTGTTCAATCCCTATCAATTCATATCAATCCCTGTCAATCCCTATCAATTCCTATCAATTTCTATTAATCTTTATCAATCCCTTTCAATCCCTGTCAGTGTCTATCAATCTCTATCAATGTATATCGATCTATCTTTATTAGTGTCGATCAATGTCTATCAATCTATCAATTCCTATCAATGTCTATCAATCTCTATGAATCTCTATCAGTGCCTATCAATCTCCATCAATGTCTATCAATGTCTATCAATCTCTATCTCCCTCTATAATATAGAAAGAAACATGCAACAAACAAACAAACATTACACCTCTAAATAAAGTAAATCGACAAAAGAATGAAATGAATATATATAATCCCACACATTTTTGTATTTGTGTCTCTTACCTGTTGCTTTTCCGTTGCATCCGGTTTGAAATCACAACGATTCTAAAGAAGTTTCACTTCAAAAATAGTTAGATAAGCGCTTTACACGAACAGGAACTGCAAATTAGGTAATACCATTAGTCAGTCATTATTTAAGTCAATTCGCAAGTACAACAGGTGAATTAGAATTCAAGCCTAATTCATGAACAGGGAAAATGTCCGATGAAAGATACTTATAATGCATAATTAACGAGTGCTGATTTGTACTGTCGTAAAGCTACGGTCTGTTAAAACCTAGAAATTACGTCGCCAACTTTGATTTGGCACAATTTGTAAATGGGTATGTTTCTTCTCGTTCAGGGGTACCGTCGCTAAATTGTATGTTTTTCTACTTCTTCGGTTTATTTATTAACAATTTTTGTAGTAAAATGTGATTGACAGTCATGGTAAGGTATAAGATGTGTAAAATCTTACTCCCACTAACACAGTCAATAGATTGAGACGGTTACAAGAATATTTTTTTAAATATGAACTGAACGAGTGTTATTTAATAAGAACAGTGTGTGCACAACTTTAAGAATCACTTTTAGTAGGTGTACAACTTACATCGTATGCACTCTGTGAAAGAATGAACAAGTCATTAGAATCGATATAGTATGTGCAAGAAAAAATAACAATGCCCAAGTTAGTCTCTATTAAATTCATTTATTCATTCATTTAACCTAATTTGCACTATATTTAAGGAATATGAAATAATCAGAAACGTCAACATAAAAAAAAGAAAAATCTTAATTATGAATTATGTGATTGTAAAGAATCTTTAATGGCAGCATTCAAGGATATATTTTCTTCCGTAATTTCACTGATAAAACAATACTCAAATTATGCAGTCCAATTCAGAATTATTGTAAACTTTGGAAATAAATGCTGAAAATTACAATCAGATATTTTTTTTTGTTCATAAGAAGCTCTCCTACTGAGCATCATCTTCGACATTACAATCTAGTGTAGACTAATGAGTAATTCTAATTTCTCTTAATCTTCTAAACTACAGTCACTAAGTATAAGTCTATCAACTTTTAATGTCTCTAAACTTAAGTTCCATTGGTATCTTGAACTTAAAACACTGTCTGTTTGATTTTGGCACTAGCGCTTTGTGAATCTACACAACACTACACTAGTTCATATGGCTTTGTCCTTTTCAGCCTTCTCGTTGTACCTGTGATATCGAAGAGCTGGATTGCCTCGATGTTCACATGATAGTGAAGTCTATGGTGATGAGCTTCTGCACTTTTTTTTATAACGTCACTGACAAACTCCACTTTGAGATCCCGATGGAGGTCATTATTTCTTATGTACCAGTGTGCATTTGCAATATCTCTAAGCACTTTGTTTTGAAACCTTTGTGTATACAGTGTATACTGTATATTGATCTTTTTGGTACATTACCACAACTGTATACCATAAGTCCATATCGGTCTTAGGACTTGTTTATATATCAATGCTTTATTTTGAATTGTTAATTTCGAATGTCTACCAATAAGCCAACACATTTTTCTATAACGTATGCCTAACTCTTCTCGTTTCTTTTTTACATGAGCTTTCCAGCGTAGCTTTGTATCCAGTGTCATACCCAGGTATTTAGCTGTGTTGGAGTATGGCACTTTTTTCTCATTGATGTAAATTGGTATGTCTTTGACTTTTTTGTTCGTAAGATTAATATGTGTAGACTTGGTTTCATTCAGTTTGATCCGCCACCTTTTTGTCCATAGCAGGACTTTAGATACATCAGTTTGAACTTTTCCCGTTGCTTCTTCTTGCGTACTTCCCACAGCAATAATAGCCGTGTCGTCAGCAAATTTTAAAGCAAGCAAGCATAAAGTATAAACAAGATCAGTCCGAGCACACTTACTTGAGGCACTTCAGCTTTAATTTCCTTAAGTCCCGAGTAGGCTTCTCCATGCATTACTCTAAATGTTCTTTCTTCAATATGCAACTGCATAATGTTTGCAAATTGTATAGGGAGCATACGTCTTAGCTTGTAGATTAAGCCTTCATACCAAACTTTATCAAATGCTTGCGCGACTTCCAAGAAAACTGTCGAACTAACTTTTTTTTCTTCTAACGACTTTTCAATTATATTTGTGATTCTGTGTACTTTATCGATGGTAGAATGTTGCTCCCTGAATCCAAATTGATGATCTGGGATCAATTTTTTTCATCTAAAATGGGTTTCAGCCTTTTGAGAACAATCTTTTCAAATAAGTTAGAAATCACTGGTAGCAGTGAGATGGGTCTAAGAGATGTAACATCTTGAGGAGGTTTGCCAGGCTTAGAAATCATAATGACTTCTACTACCTTCCATAATCTAGGTACATTTTAATCTGAATGCTGCGTTAATAAGATTTGTAAGCTTAACTATTCCTTTTTAGGTAGGCTAAAAATAGTATTAAACCTGTTATTAAATCATAGCCCGGAGACTTTTTTTAACTGATTTTATTTTTTATCTCTTTGTAGATTTCTGTTGGTGAAGTTAGTTTTATATCATACTCAGATGTTTCCCATATGTCTTTGAAAGAGTTTTCAACGCTCTCTATTGTTTTGAATATATGTTTCAGATGATTAGCAAACCTATTGGCTTTTTCTTCATCACTTGTGGCCCATTGACTACATAAACCTCGTATAGGTGAAATTTGGGTAACTGGTCTTTTCAGAGATTTTGTAGCTTTTCATATGGAATAATCAGTTCTATTGTCGTTTGTCAAATTTGTTAAACGTGATTCCATTCATTATTATCTGTGTTTTTTTTATTTCGCGATAAAGTTTTTTTGTCATGTTATTAAGAGACTTTTTATCTTGAGGACATCTTGTTTGATGCCATCTGCGCCTCTGTTGCCGCTTTTCCCTTATCAACTCCCTTATTTCTTGTGGATAACAATGGCTAATTTAATTATTTCTAATTGGTGGTGTGCTATTCCATGCCGCTTGTTGTATATGTGTTATAAACTTTCGACTTCTACATCAAGTTGCTCAGCAATTTGCAAAGGAACTCTCAAATTTAGCTTACTCTCTAAATCAGTCTTAAATCTTGTTCAGTCTTTTTTTCTATTGACAAGTAACACACCTTGGGTTTTTTGTAATAAACATTCACTAATATTGAGAGTGATCTGAGTTAAGATCGAAACTTTCTCTAATATTTAAATATCTACATATTTTGTAATGAAAAAGCCGATCAAGACTGGTATTCTATGTGGATATATGGGCCAGTACGTTGGTTTTCTAGTAGTAATAGTGTCACCTTTAATTTCGTTTATTGCGAAAAGAAGTTATTAGCCAAAACATTCATTAAATAACGTTTGGTTTTTTTACTCACTACCACTACTTGCATTTCCTGTTCTTCAAGCTTGATATCTTCATATTGGTGGATGTTATCTTTTACAATAATTGCACTTCTTCCTCTTGTGGTGTTGTTAGGATGGATTGCATTATAAGTTATATATCCTTTAAAGCTTATGTAAGAATGTTGAGTGAAATGTGTTCCTGATATAAGACAGATAAACAGATAAATGAAAAACTTCTATTATTGGAGAACAAACAAAAAGCAGCGATGAATCTTATAGTTGAAGTAGAGGCTCAAATTAAAGGGAGGGAGGCACAAAAACATCGCAACAAAAACATATTAGAAATTAGAAAATTTCCTTGACAAGACAGAGAAAACTTACAGACTATTCTAAAAAAATACTTTAGAAGGAGAAAAATAACTCATCTACAGTAATAGAATTCTTTAATAACGGAGACAAGAAAATGTTTTTAAAAGCCACTAAAGCTGTACCATAATAAAGTTAACAGCATGGATCCCAGTTATATTGAAGAAAAAACGCCATCATCATTTGTTTCAAACAAATTTCAAAAAAAAATTTCAAAAAAATTAAGTCTTAAGATTGATCACATTTTAGAAATAGTGAGAAATTCCATGTGCCTAACCAAAAACTCAATATTTGCAAAACTAATATATATTGCATTTCCATTCGTATATACAACCAGATTCCTGATAATCTTAAATCACTGCCATTAAAAAGATTTCAAAAAAAGGTATTTGACTTATTGTTAGATAAGACATATTATAGTGTTAAAGATTTTCTTGCAGACAAGAACAAATAATATAATGTTTGTATTAATACTAATAATCACAATTTATTATAATTTCAGAAAGCGGGCTATGTTTGGAAACTGTGGTACTACAAGGACGATAGATTATAGTTCTGGCTGCCGGGGAGTTTGTTTCGCCGTTTTTTCTCCCTAGCCAAGGTTTGAAAACGGTGGTAGTTTACGGTAGACAGGGTTAAATATATTAACAATTTAAAATTGTTGGAAAGTTATAATTACATACATACATACATATCTTCACGCCAAGTCACTTACGGCATAGACAGAGAGTATCAAATGCCAGACCTCAATATCCTGAAAAACCTGTCTTGCTTCCTTCACATTAATTACCCTCTTCATACAAACAAACCGGTTTCGGAGACTCTTGACACCACCCTCGGATAATATCCGATTGATCTGATAGTGAAATGTTAGCCTTGGTCTGTCCGGGTACCTACATCCATCCACATTCGCATTGTACATCTGCTCTGTCAATCTTTCATCTGTCATTCTTTCCACATGTCCGAACCAGCGGAGCATGTCCTTTCGAATTTTATCACCAACACTTTCTTTCAATCCCACTCTTTCTCGGATCTCACTGTTACGAATGCGGTCAACGAGCGTTACAGCACATATTTTCCGTAGTGCTCTCACTTCGACCGCATTTATCCTACTTTCATGCTCTTTCTGACACACCCAACTCTCCATTCTATACAACAATGTTGGGCTTAGCACAGAATTAAGCAAAGCGAGCCTAGCAAACTGAATCAAAACCTCACTCTCAAATAGCTTACCCAGCGCTCTATTTACACTGTTCCCTGCACACGCTCTCCTTTCTACATCCTCGGTGAACCTTTCATCCCTGATAAAAGCACAACCAAGATATACAATTTCATTCACTTTTTCCAGCACAACATCATCAACCAAAACTCTTACATCCGTTCTGGCTACGTCTCTTTCAAATACCATTATTTTGGTTTCCATCGCATTCAAATGTAAGCCCCTTTCTTTACAATCTCCTTCCATATTTGTGACCAGTGTTTGCAGCTCAGATGGTGTAGTGCCCAAAAGTACAACATCATCTGCATAAAGCAGGCAGTTCACCACTTGGTCACGCATACGCATAAAAGCAAATATAAGATAAACAAGCGTGCTGACAACACACAACGAAAAAACGAAATATTTTTCAAAAAACCAATATTAGAAACCAATGTCCTAATGAGAACGAGCTTGACTTTGTTGATTCTACAACCTTTACAGTGATCATAATGGATAGAAGTTACAATCGGGCTCGCACATTTGACAAACTCGCAATTATACTGAGCTCATAAGCATATGCCGTTAAAAAATAAGACAGTTAACTGATGTTGACACCACTGGGATTGTTTTGATTATTTTCACAACGTTATGAGTATGTCATCCGGAATTCTTCTCTGAGGGATTTCCGCCGAAGTAAAAATTAAATTTGTCTTACAAAAGAGGGAAATACTAGCAATTTCTAACTTAGGCCCAAGAGTTTCTTTTAGAGAAAAATTCAAGGCAATTAATATTCTAACTGTAACTGTCCAGTCTACCTTTTTTTAATTTAAATTATGTTCCGAAGAATTTACGTTAATTTTAAAGAAATTGTGATAAAATACAGTTGTGATCTTGTTAATACAAATAATAAAAACAATCTTGCTGTGCATGAGTCTCGTCTCCACAGAGTAAGCTGTACTTTTATGAGCCAATGTATACGTTTTTACAATAAACACCCCGATTATAAGAAATATCTTCCATTAAATAAATTTAAAAATGTATCAAATTCAAATCATATGAATAAAAAAGGTTACTATACCATTGCTGAATGTTTATTGGATAAGAGTACTTGAGATTATTATTGCTCCTCATACTACTCTTTAATGAATATAATATGAAGAATAATGATATTGCTATAGAATTGCCGGATCTTCTTAAGTGTGTGGCCGCGTTCCGATCCGGTGGTAGTAGTAATGTAAACTAAAAAGTAAAATTTTAGTAGGTATTCTTTAGACTCGTCACAAGCGTCTCATGTAAGGTGCAAGAGGAATAAAATATTTTCTATTTTATTCTATAATATGTAACACACAACAATAATAGTCTCTTATATTAAGGCGACAGAAATATGTATGACGGTAGTGTCAGAACAAATCGTTGCAAAACAAGAACATGTTGTCAAAGTCATGGTGCTGTCGATAAACATGACTATGCTCTTATGAGTGGCCTATCGTGACTTTTGGCGCCATCGAGAGAAAAGATGGTCAAAGTTTTTTCATAATTATTGAATTTCGTGTTGATATTGAGTGAAATTAGTCAATTTTGGTGGCATTTTGTACAATTTTGTTCAGTGAAAGTGCACAAATGAAATATTCATGAAGAAATTAGCGTATCGTGTATTTCCTCGTTGCCGCCAAATTTCAGTACATGGGCTTGAGTAAACAGGCCACCGCTTTACCCAAGAGCTTAACACGACTTCCTGACGACTTATGACTGATGACTAATTAAAATTAATTGAAATTGATATAAAATTTGTTGCAAATTTCTCTTTGATTAATGGCTAAATACTAACGCGAAGGCCCAAACCTAAAGAGAGAGTATAAGAGAGTGGCCTATCATGTCGACTGATGACTTATAAGAGGATTTGAAACCAATACAGGGTCAACGACAGTCAATATAACGACTTCTATCTGCTATGAAGAACTTACAATACTTCTCATAGTTCGCCACTAACGAGTTCTTAATTTGTGTGTTATCTAAAAAGTCTTAGTTCTAATCAAAGTATGTTAGCATTAGTCATATTGTAGGAAAAGATCAAATAACCTAGTAACCCAGCGGCGAATGTTAATTTACGAGGCACGTGTTAATATAGAGTTTATATAAAGTTTATACATGATCATATATTTTACACTCCTGTTACCCCTACGTTTAAAAAATACAGTTTGTTACATAATTTAGTATACTTTTCCCAAAATATTTTATTTTAGTTTGTCATTTTTTAAAACGTGACATCTATATGATTCAGTTTTTAGATTTTGTATACGAGTAAGACCTTCCATATAGCACTTTGTCGCTAAATAAATATTATAATTAAAATTCAAGTTAAAAATAAAATGTTAAAATAATTAAATATAATTTATTTAAAATAATATTTCAGACTTCTATAAGAACAATTACACAACGCCTAGTTTGATATTAGAAAACTTACCTAATGTCTTTTTTGAAGATTTATCCAAATATATTTCGCTCGTATGGGTTCTATGAAAAAAAAATCAGTTTTAATTCCATGGGGTATCCCAAAATTTAATCGTTTTTTTCCATTTTGTGCGAAAATCTTAATATGGTTCACATAATACATATACTGCATTATATATAATATTGTAGTCTTACCTATTCCTGGCGCCACGACGTCAGTGTTTGCTGTTGACATGTTCCGGTTCCTAGGATAAGGTAGCCGGCAAACTTACTCTTGCTCGAGGCCTAACATCTCAGCCTCAAGTTGGCAACTCACAATTACTACCTTTAGTGTCTCTAGGCGGTTACTTGTTGCTACGGAACCTTTCCAGGGGCAAGTCCAGCTTAGCCGCTTTTTTGTTACTTAATAATGGGTATTTTTTATTTACTTTATTATTTGTTGAAAAAAGAAACAATTATGGCATAAATAGGTAAAATCTGGAAAGATATTTGATTGTATTAATTGAATTGTACATATTCATCACATCACAGTTTTAGTTATGAATAATTATTTACACACAAGAGTTTAACTCTATAAAATATTTTTACATAAAAATGATATTAATAATTTTAATCTTTGCATACGTTATAATATGACTAGAATTATTTTGTTTTTGTATTCATAATCAAAGATCTGACGAATTTTCTGATTTTAAAAAAAGCACGGCGCTTACTGATATCAAAGATGTTGACGGTGCGTAGCGAACATAGGCGAGAATATTACCTGAACCTAATGCGTTAATAAGTTTACTAAATTGAACACAACCATAACTTGTACTGACAGTAATTTTCTTTTACTTTACAAGGTTCTAATAATAAGTATTTTACTAAATTATTGACTCAACTGTATATTTCGTTAACTGATAGACTCAAATCTTCTTCAAACAATATTGGAACTTGATTTTAAAGTCGATCAATTTTTATTTACAGTTTATGTTAGCGCTTGTTTCTGAATGTTTTAGTACTAGTATCTTCACGCCCATATCCCCGAAGTGTTAGGCAGAGGTACAATCAAGGCACCCACGACTAGCCGGAATTGAAATGAAATGAAATGAAATGAAAATTATTTATTTGCGGAATATGTGTGTTAAAAAGTTGTTATAAAGATATTTAAGAATACAACATATTCTACCACATTGTGGTGTGCAAATATTTAGTTAATTTTAAGAAGTTACATCCTATTAATATTATAAATGCGAAAGTTTGTAAGTATGGATGTATGGATGTTTGTTACTCTTTCACGCTCGAAAGGCTGAACGGATTTATCTGAAATTTGGAAGACAGATAGATTGTGACCTGGATTAACATATTATAGACTATTTTTAATCCCGATCGCACACCGGGTTTCTGTGAAAACGCGGGCGAAGCCGCAGGTAGCAGCTAGTATTTCTATAAAAATGTACCTACATTTAAATCACAGCCCTTATTAACATTTTAATAAACATTTTATTTATTTATGAACATAAGTTTCATAATTTGTTATAAATTAATTTAAAGGTAGA
>NJDC01000407.1:185283-223645 GCA_002245475.1 Calephelis virginiensis
AAATTGGGTTTTTCCAATTTTCTAATAAAAAAAAAATGTTGCTCGGGATAGGATATGTACCCGGTTGGCGATAGGCTTGCCACCTATCACATTGTGGGACTTAGTATCTTCGGCTAGCCGTGGGTGCCCTGGTTGTGCCTCTGCATAACTCTTCGGGGATATGGGCGTGAAGATACTTAAAAATGCTCAGGTCCAAAGTCAGAGGCTATGAGTTTTTACAGTAAAGAATATGTGTATTATTAAGTATGTGTAAAATCCCTCGAGTGTCTTTAGTGTGTGTCAGAAAAAAAGAAAAAAAAAGAAAAGAGAAAAAAAGTTTTTCAATTAGTTTTAATAAAGTTACCAAAGTAAAAACGCAGTATAAGTTAAATATTGTTTAAAGTAGATATATAACCATCAAAACCCCCAAAAGTGCTATTTATAAGTCACATTTTTTAAATATTTAACAAAAATCAGTATACATCTTTTAATATAAACAACTACTGTGGACTTTTATTTTTATTATATTTTTTCGGTATTATAGAACACATGTGCCAAATTTACTAATTTTGGTTCTGCGTAAAAGAAAAAAACCCATTTTAGGTATATCTCGGAGCGCAACCCCCGTAACGCATGGAAATTACCATTAATGTACAAAAATTCATCCATGTCATTTTTTAGAAGTTAAAGTGTTTTAGAAGGTAGTTTTTTAGAAGTTAGTTTAGTAAATTTGCAAAGTGTGTTTAATGCAACCTATATCTTATATTGACTCGACTATCAATGTTTTTTACTAAATGTGATAAAAAAAAAGTATCTTCACGCCCATATCTCCGAAGAGGTAGGCAGAGGCACAACCAGGGCACCCACGACTAGCCGAAGATACTAAGTCCCACAATGTGATAGGTTGCAAGCCTATCGCCAAACGGGCACATATCCCTATCCCGAGCAACATTTTTTTTATTAGAAAATATGGAAAAACCCAACTTTCTTTTTGTTGCCCGACCCGGGATTCGAACCTGGGACCTCATGCAGTCCAGTCTAACAACTGAACCGCTAGACCACAGAGGCGATTAATGTGATCTCCTGTAAAATGATGATATTGTAGATATCCGTATCTACTTTGCTACCATCGATATGTTAAGAACGAACTGAATGGTCTAAGCTTTCTTAGTCTTATTGCATTATAGTTCGGTGAAGTATAAAAAACCGCGAGGTTAGCAACATATTAAGCTATTGCAAAAAAAAGTCTTATTTCATTATGTGATATTGAGCAAGCATACCAGAAGTCACAGTAGAGACCATTCAATTGTTCTCACAAAAACAGGTTGCCTTGCTTACACTTATTGCTCTGTGCGATATTCGTTCAAGTCTAGTTAGACTGTGTTTAATATTGCGTAGTGTAATAGAGGTTCTAAGGATGCGAGGGTAGTGGGAGTATACTTTTGGACTCTACACCATCTGAAGTGCAAACGATGGTTTCAATTATGGGAGTGATTTTAAAGAAATAGGATACAATTTATATAATTGCATCTTACTAGGATACAATTTTAGATGTTATCTGACATTAAGTGTAAGTTTTTTCTATTTTGCTTAACACTGGCATGCTAACTTTATACTTTGTTCGTGATTCGTCCTTGTTTTACGTCGCAACGGGGCGTTAGTGTGGTAAGTTTTAGATAGGGCTGGTGGGTAACGGAGGCTGGTTTTTATCCCGATATTTAAAATAGTTCCCGTGGTAGAACTTAGTAATTTTTAAACACTGGCCCGGCTGCGCTTCAATTGTACTTTGAGAATAAAACTCAATTAAAATGAGAGGAAAATGCGTTCATAACGAATGAAGGCGTTTATTTATTCGGATTACAAAAGGATTATATTAAAAAATACAAATATTTTGTTAACAGTGACGGGTCACTGAGTGACCAGTTTTTAAATTTAATACCGAAAATATTAAAGTACACTTTCTTTAGCTAGAATTCAGTTTATTTTATGGAAATGACTTGGAAAACTAGCATTAGACGCTACTCAAAAATAATAAAATATTTCCAGCTTTATGATAATTTATTTTTTGCTTGAAATTGGTAACATGTACAATGTTTTTGCATATCTATTTTTCAATTAATGAAACTTTTGATTTACTCTGAGAAGATGCAGTGAAAGAAATTCGGATCCTTGTTTCCTATCTCCTTTTTCAATTAATTCAAGAAAAGGAGTTATAATATGTTCGACGCCCATAGGTATATTTTTATGTATGTTACTCGATTTCTCCGTCATTTGTGATTTGTTTGCGAAACAATCTCTAAACTAAAACTGCACTGCGTGCAGTAAATTTTCTGTAATGTCACTTTGTAATTAAAATTTGTGAAAATAAAAGATAGATTGATATTTTCAAACATTTAAATACCCTTAAAAGTTTTGCAGTAAAATTTCATGCCTCAACACTATATAAACTTCTTGCTTTCATGGAATATAAAAAAGTTTTAACGTCTTTAGAATCATTTAAGCAAAATTCTCTAAAATTGTCTTCAAAATTTACTATAGTAAAGAAGTATTAAATACTTTAAAAACGACTTTACAGTCTACTGTATCTATATTTGAGGTAAAATAGTCAGTATAGTAATAGTATCTTAGTTACACGCAGAAATCATTTATTGATTTAATCAGTCTTAGTATCTACAAGCAAATGCATTTTTTTAAAACATCTTGATCGTTATATACACGTGTTCCTACTAATATTATAAATGCGAGTGTTTGTTTGTTAAATTTTCACGTGTAAACTACTAAACCAATCAACATGGAACTTTGTACAGATATGCTTGGAGGTACCTTTTAAAATTAGCATAGGGATACTTTTATAATGACTTAAAAGCGAGCGAAGCCGCTGGTAAAAGCTAGCTAATGTATATAAATAAGTGCCTGATACAATGTAAAAAAATAATTAAAAAAAATAAAAAAATAATAAAAAAATTGGAGTAATCAGCTGGTAAATTTTTTAGAAGATTAATCTGTTAATTATATTATTTTTTCTAAATCAATTTGTTCATAAACAATCAATTTTTTTCAAGGGTCGTCTACGAATAACGGTTACATATTTATTATTAATCTCCTCTGTGGTTCTTTATTTATCCTTGTCTGCACTATGAGTAGATAATGTGCGCCCTCTCACTCAGTCTACGGCGCCCGTGGGACCGCGCCCTCGGCTACAGCGGGACACAGAGAGTGTAACAATTTTGCTCGCTCCGAGCTTTTCACTTTAAAGAGCTTGGTTGTAAGAAGACCCTTGAACAATTTTTCTAAAGCAATCATATTCTTCACGTTTTGTAATTATATTGTTTTAATTTTAAAACTGGTCACTGGTCTCTGTTGGTTGACAGAAGATTACAATTATTATTATCGACTTGCCCGTTGGTGATGGAGACCAGGGTGCTTATTATGTATCTCAGTTGCAAACTCAAAATGGAAACGTGTATATCAAATGACGTCTTTTGTGTTTGCTATCTCTATTGTATTTCTGTTGGTCACTGGAGATAGCAAATAAAACACGTCATTTGGCAGCTGTTTGATGTACACTTTTCCATTTTAGCCCCCAGGAGGTGCTACATTTTGTGTGCATTATACACTTTTCATTAAAGTTTTTGTTTGGTTGGTACGCCAGCGAAGTTTTGTAAATGTTTTTTCATCATTTTAATTAAATATGTTTATGAACACTAATTAAAAGGTTAACTTATCAAAATATGTTCAGAAACTTATTTAATTTAATGAAACGCCATGTTAAATTGGTTAACACTCTTGCGCGATGGAAGACGGCTTTAGTTCGGATCTTGCACTTCATGTGACGTCTACGGTATTGACGAGCCACGGTTGTCTGTTACCACCAGGGGAGCCGTAATATGTTTGTTCGCAGTTGTTGCATACGATTTTAAATCACAATAGGTATGATAGTATATAACAATAACCCGTACAGAGATTCTTGTCTTCTGAATATTTTCTTCTGTAAAGAATATGTTGTTACAAATATTAAATACCTACGTATGAGTATTGAGAACTGGTTATTGAAAATAGATATGACATGCAAACGACACAAAACGACCCATTCAGGTTTAGTGAGACCATGCACGCAATCATTTGTTGAATGTTTCAGGGCGTTACACACTAGGGCGCCTAGTGAAACACCTGTAGCCTAGTAAAAATAGAACCTGAACTCTGAAGCGCGTTTGTACCGATATTGATCCAACTAGACCATGGCTTAACTTTAGAACATGCTTTACGTTATTACATACTTCTAGTCAAATGGTGTCGTAAATTTATACAAGTAAGCATACATTTTATTTTTAAAGAGGAAATATTTTAGTGGCGATAAGCACTTTTTGCGATGGGTATAAAATGTTAGACTCGCGTTAGGACAGGTGACCTGTAGGGTTACTCTTGAACCTCGATCAAACTGGAAATTTGAATTGGATTTGTGCCAATTCTCTTGAAGACAGTACTAGCAAATTGTTAACATTTAGTTAATAGTACAGCATTCAAATCATCCAATAGAATAATTTATGGTATCGTCTCTCTTTAAAATATGTGCCCACGGCTGCTGTTTCGCTTAGGCGGCGCTGGGCGCTTGCGTGAATGTGCATGTGTTCGTGTTACAGCGTACGACGTGCATGTATGGATGGTGACTGGTCTGTCTGTGTGCTCGTAACATTTGTATACGGTAAGGTTTAAAATATGGAAACTGCAAGTTCATATATTTGTGTGCGATAGCCCAATAAATGAATAGTGTATATTATCACATAAACGATATTACCTTTATACTGATAATGACAATGAATGCTATTCTTGCAAAATTATTCCCTAAACCAGTACGAAATATGTATTAAAATGCGAAATGTTAATATTCAAGTTTAGTTTTAAAAAACGGGCAACAAAGTTGGCCGGTGCGATTAGTGGTAAATATAAATGGACCGATTTTACATCTCAAATCTTTGTACTCGATGTGAATAATTTATAAAGTTACAGAAATAGATATGTAAACTAAAAGTTAAACCTTATTCAGAATACTTTAAGTACCTTCAGAAAAATATTTTTCCTTTTTCATATTTCGGTTTGGATAAATTGTAATTTTCCCGAACAACTCATGCAAGAGGCTTAACGACGCATGAATTTTTAATAAGATCGTGGACAGCGAGCTGACGGGCCTCCTGATGGAAATCCCTTTTCGTTTTTGACATCTTTGTAAGGGAGGATTTTACTAATGAAAGTCGTCTTATAATTGAGCATGTTAATGACATTAACACGCCAGCCAGTAATATATGGTATGTTCAGATAGCGGAAACTTTTATCATTTTTTACACGTGTCTTAATTCGGGCCCCAAAATGTGAACTAAAAACTATTTACTTGTAGTTTACCATTATTTTGATCGTTACGGTGGATGACTGATATTTCGTTTATTAAAAACTGAAGAATAATTACAAATATACCTACAAACTCTCATCCGTTATAGTTTTTGAGGGGTTTATTTTCAACTATGCTCGGATCTTTAGCTATCTATGTGCTTATTCAATTTCGTCAAAATCGTTTTAGTGGTTAAGCCATAAAAGAGCAACATACAGACAGGCAGAAAGAGAGACAGACTTTCGCACTTATAGTGTATGTTATGTATGGAAAACATGCCCAGTAGAGTTGAAAAATACAAGTCAAATGCATGTACTTTTCAATCGAATCCAATATTTTTCAATAAAATACAGAAATTTTAAATGAGTTCTCATGATATATTTTGCAAGTTTCCGTTTTTTACATATAATAACCGAACACTGCGAACGTCCGGCAAAACTTTGTCTGTCTGTTTTTTTAAGTTATACAAATAATGTCAAATAAAGTTAAAAGTTAAACTTTACATAACTTACAAATTAAGTTTACAACTTTATTTTAGATTTATACGAGATCGGTATGAGGAGCTAATAAACCTCAATCACTCTTATCCGCTAAGTATTCAGCAGTTCTATAGAAACCTTTTTATATTATGTATACCTAATTTTAATTTGATACATTTGGCAGGTGATTATTGCTTAAGAAGGAGAGCCGCCTGCTTCTCGGCTTTTTAATAATATGAAAAGTACTTCCTTTGCTGCTTTAAATAACAAAAAAAACATAAAAATGAAAAGTTGTTCGGATTTGTCGTCATCCAGCGCGATTGTCAAGTAACAAGTATACGTAATTATCTGTTGAATAATTCAGGAGTCGGTCGGGGGCCGGTGGCGGAGCACCTGTGGCGTGTGTTTGCACGAATATTGATCCGACGGAGCCCGGCTCAGGAATATGCCCTCATTAGATGCCCGACCGCAAATATTTCTCCATCTTAACATAAAACTGGATCTGTACTTCAAAGCAAACCAAGTAAATAAAACATGTAAATAACGTTTTTTTCCATCGAGATTATAGAAATCTGTGCCGATTTCAAGCACAAAATGTTTGCGACTATTTGAAGATACTTTTTCCAAATACTTGTTGAATAAAATTATTATACGCACGCACGTCACACACACACAAAAACGCAAGCGCGCACGGTGTACCTGCGCGCGAGCGCTGTGTGCGAGCGCTGCGTGCATGCCCCCCCCCCACTCTCTACAATTTAATAAAAAAACAATTGATATTTTAAAAAGGTGTGAAAATATATTACAAGTCAATTATATGTATCATGATACAGGTACAGATAGAAATTATAAAATTGAAGGTTCTTACCAACATTTCTTAATTTTAACTTTGTTTATATAAATGAAAATATCATGTTGACATCTTTGAAAATAGTAATGTTATTGATTGCAATTTTGTTTCAGGTATTTTACATAATAATGTCATTAATAATTTGTTGCATCGCACTATCACGTCTCGGTCATTTCAAGTTGCAACTTGGCTATTCCTTATACTTACATTTTACTTGCAAAGTGAACAATTAATATTGAAATGGAAATAAAGCGCCATAAATGTACAACTTAACGAGGGATCGTCAATATCGAGAACCCTGGTAAATCGAATGGTGGTAGGTATCGATACGTATCGTAATTTATCATAATTATTGCTGGTCATTCTACACAAAGTGACCTAAACGCAAAGTAAGCAAATTACATGCTTGTGTTATGGTGAAAGTCAACGTTTTTTGTAGTTTACTCCTTAAGTCCCGGTACGGAAATATTATGAGGAGTAAAATCAAGTGTAACACGAAAAGTTGAGGCGTTACGTAGAAAGAGACAAACATACGTACCGCTTCAGTCCTTCAGTATTTTTTTTTCCTTCAGGATTGACGATCTCGCCCGAACAAAAGTCGAGTCGCCCCGAGCGGGTCGTCATTCGGCTCCGCCACAGTCGAGTTACATATGACATTGACATTAGTCGAATAATTTAAAACGCAGTCGACTTGTTCGAATGATTTGCGTAGTCGAATAATTAGTATTAGTATTATTTCTATTCGATATATATCATAATTATCGTTCGTAAGGAGTAAACTCCAATCGTGCATCTTAGCTGACACACACATACACACTTTTTTTTTAATAGTATTGAAAGGCAAACACGCAGACGGATATCCTGATGTAAAAAAAAATGTGTGTACTCATGTACGCACGTAAGAAGGCGTAACAATCTAAAAATACCAAATAAAAAGGTTCGCAACTAACATCAGGGTGTTGCTTTTTTCTGTCGGTAGCAACTATCTTTAGACTGTCTCATTTATCTGTCGTTGTGCGCGCGCATCGTAAAAATTCATTCTCATCATTTTTCCCAATCGCGCCAAAAGAAGTATAACTTTTAAGTTTAAAAAGTTAAAAAGTTTACGCCGCCTAGAGAACATCAAAGGTGGTAATAGTGTGTTGCCAACCTGAGGCCGCGATACTAGGCTTCGAGCAAAAGTAAGTTTACCAACAATACATAATAATTCATGAAATACACATAATATCTTTCCGCCTAGTCCCGGATCAGGCAGAATCGAGAGCCAAGTGTCACGATCCTCGCACATTCCCCCAGCTTCCCGCACATCTATCGTTCTTATCATAATAACACGACAGTTTCGGAGACTGTTGACACAATGTTCGGATAATACTACACCCACAGTATTCAAAATAGCTTGTATGTTGTGGGTCTAGCAAGTCTTTGGCTATAAAGTTGCCTGAAAATCTGTTCACATAATGGAACAGATAACCTATGTCACTCACCGGTTCTCTATCAATAATCATAAAATTTACAAATGTAAATGGTAAAAATGTGGATTTGACAGGTGTCAATGCCAAATTGCCGCTATAATGAGATGTCAAGGCAGTGCTTCGCTACAACGAAATCGCGAATAGAAAAAACAAAATATGTTTAAAATTTCTAAAAGACCATTCCTGATGCACAGGAATACGACGGTGGGTACAATAGAATCGATTGAACTCATAATTCGAATCGAATGTATTTGTGGCCGATATCGTGATTAATTTCGGAGTGATTAGTCATACCGATTAATGGATTGAAACCTCACAATAGAATTTATTAATTGCTCAACTTTTCACATGTCAGTATCAGAATTCAAACAGTAAAGCTTTTGTTAATGTTTCGTTTTAATATTATATTCGTTACAGTATTTATGTTACTTTAATATACAATTGTTTGTTTTTGTATCATGTTTTTTGGTTTAACGATACGTTTGACATTTGTCTAACGCCGTCGACTATTGACGACTATGGTTCGATTCCCGACAAGAATTTGTGTTAACATATTTCTGAATTATTTAATTTTGGTGCTTGCATGTATATTTCTTGAAAATTGACACTGTAATTCATTCCGTTTACATCAAACTCAAAAATATGTAATCTTAAAGCTTCATGAGTCGTATAGGCTCAAATTGAATAAAAATATGGTTTTCAGTTTTGAGTTATTTGCTAGTTAATTACTATATTGACTTGCACAATATGCCTTACTTCCTCGTTGCATTACAGCGACGTTTTAACATCTATGATGTGTTCATATAGACGTTTGACACATTCTGGGGTTAATTGAGTTAAAATAGACGGACAGACAAACAGACTTGGCATTTTGTAACAGACAAATTTTCACGATTTGATCGTATACATTATTATTGTATTCAATTCAATCATAACTTGGTATTTGATTAGGTACTGATTTTTATACCAGTATAAGTTTAAAGTGGAAGTTACTGTTGTTAGATTATCTGTGGTTAAATTGAAACCAGTGATTTATTTCCCAGAAATAATGTGCAGTACCCAAAGTCTGGAAGTTAATATTTTTATCAATATAATTACACACGAATGACACGTCCGTAATGACTACATCGCGTGTACAATTTCTTACGGCTATGTCACGGTATAAAAGGGAGCGCATGTTGCTTTTTTTTATTTTAGCATCGTATCATGTAGCGTTATTACACAAAATATACCTAGATAGGTACATAAGTTAATTTCATGTAAATCGTATGTGCCTCGCTTTTTACAACTACACGTGGTAGGGTCGCCCTCTTTGGCTTATGCACAAAAACATAGTAATTTATCATCAAAAGATAAGGTACCACCAAACCAGCAAACGGACACCGATGATACCGTAACAAACCTAGACTTTTTGTTGGTTTAGACCTAATCATATAATATGTATGTATTTGTATATGGCGGTTCAAAATTATTTATCTAAGAACATTTTATCAAAAAAGGCCTTAGAGAGTTCACTCTGAATAGTTTTAATCAGTCAATTAATATGGCTATTTCATAGAGTATTAAGGACTTGGAACTAGAAAAAGAATAGGTAGGTAGTGAATTTTTAGATGAAAATCTCAATATCTTTAAAAAACGTTGTTTTAAAAACTTATTTTGCCACTAAAACTGACTGAAATGTCTCTAATTCTAGTAAAATCAATAAATTGACAAACATAATTATTTCGTCGTCAAAAAAATATACAACGAAAACCTAACTTAACTTAAATCTAACTCAATCGCCTATAGAATATCTTCGTTTTCGAGTACATTTACTTCCTCATCAATCACATTTATCGTGTCGTGTATATGACTTGTAAAATTTTACAGACGCAAAAATAATTAGGGCAAAAGATTTGACCTAATAATCATCACGTTTTGTCACTTTTGTGATTTTGTTATGTGTTCATAGATGATGTGGATATTAATCGATAACAGTTTTCTTATATGACGCTGATATAAATATTTTTAGTTTATGAAATTAATTAATTGGTATATATTATTATGCATAAATGTTAAATGTTATACGCATAAAAACACATTTAATTTATTAGATAAGCAGTGCCTAGAAGATTTTATGCAACCTTTGCTTTTACTTTACTTTATTTCCCATTGATGTCAGACCAATTTTGCAAGTCTACGGCAAACGTACACTCGGAGCCGGAACGTGGCATCACCGCCATATTCCGGTTAAGACAGAAGGAATAGGGAGGGCAGTGAATCCTTTCTTGGGCAAGTTGCTGTCACCAGTAGTTTTTTTGATAATGACCCATTAAACTTACTCTTGCCTGTAACGAGCTGCCAGTGTAGAGAGGCAGATGATCTATTCTACTCAGCGGACCCGGACCTACTTTTTTATATTATGTGTTTATTCAATGAGACTGAGTTCAAAGCAGTGTTGGAATTAAACAGTAGTAGTGCAAAATAAATAGAATGTGTTGGGTAATTATACACCCAGACATCACCTATTCATTTTATAGAAGCATAAGGTCGTAGAAAACAGAAAACCGTGAGACAGTTCGAAGAATAGGGGAAAATTATCCGACGTTTAGCTCTCACATGAAGATGAGCAACATTTCATTTTTACTTTTTAAAACTATTTAATGAGAAACACTTAGGTGGTTCATGATCAAACATATTTCACTTCCGTTTTCAAGTCTTTTTGTGCGACAAGAATTAAAAATACTGAGTGTCACGCAAAAATACTATTCATCGTGGATTTAATACAGTGCGAGTGTAGAGGGAGCGGAAAATTGGGTCAAGCGCTTTCAATGAGGGAGCTTTTACGTGAAAAATGCAACTTGGCCTGTCAAAGATAAAATCAATGTCATTTTCCTAACAGCGGAACAATGTTGAAGCGTCGATCGTTCAAACTACTAGTAAAAAGGTTCTATGTTGGATGTTTTTACACCTTTCACAAATAGAGTTTTGAAAAACAGTTATAAAAGGCGACTATAGGTAAGTTTTTTACTAAATGAGTAAGTAAGTTAAACGTTCGTATCCTAGAAGATTTAAGAAAAGGTACAACCATGGCACCCACAATTTGATAGGTGTTGGTAAACGTACCACGAACTGGAAATTTATCCGATCTCGGCAACTTTGGTTTATTAGAAAATTGAAGAAACACGTTTAAAGTACATGGTTGTCCGATCCGAGAAAAATAAAACCAGGCACCTCATGCCGTTGATGCCAACACCGGATCGGACAAGAGATAGTGAGTGATCTTATCCTATACCGACCGTATCCAAGTCGGTGCTTGTCATTGTTGAGTTGCTGTTCTGGCAACTATCTTTCTGGTTACTAAAACTTACCACGTCAAGATTTGACAATTCTCTTTCGAAAGATAGCTCATGCATAAATAGACAGCATTTCATCAACATTCTACTAGCAGCTTTGAGTTACATAATTAGCGGCCCGGCCGGCGGTCACATTACAGAACTTATACTAAACACAAAATAAAAAGTTACGAGTCCATCTATCCAAATTCCAGACATCAAAATGCGTGCTCCTCGGTGTAGCGATCTGTGAAAGAAGTGAGAATGCGAAGACATGAGAATTGCGGCAGGGAGGCCTGTGCCGCGTTGGTAAAATATGCAACTTTATGTTAGTAACCCTGTAGTTATCTCTGTACGATTGTGGTTGTTGACATCTGTAAAGCCGTTAAATTAATTCCACGGTAATTTGGTAACACCGCGTTTGAATACTCACGTATAAGCTGAAGTTAAATTAGCAGGTATTGTGTTTAAATCACAGTTAGAGCGAGAACTGCAAATTAGAGCTTTTGTCATTTAAATTAGTTTTGTTGAAATTTCGGCGAAGCAAATGTTGCGAGGTTAGTTAAACAACAGATGCGTAACTACTACATGCTATAGGTCATGTTGTTTGTCACGTTTTCCGGGCCCCTGTATAGAGTAGACCATCTGCAGGATGTGCCTGGTGGCTTGAGGTAGTACAGTGAAAGGTAAACTAGCAACTTGCCTAGCTCAAGGTTCCACCGTACAAATTCCTGTCACTGTAATGACAGTACCTAAACAGTATTGTTGTGTTCCAGTCTAAAGGTCACATTAGAAAAGTGCACATTTTGCTTAATATCTCGGCCATATGACAGCGGTGCACATATAACATTCATAGTGTTGTAACGAATTCATAAATAAAAAAATATGTTCGGATGAAGCGCTAAATTCACTGTTTCTTAAAATCTTTTGCATAACTTTAATAATTTTGTTTTAAATTTTGAAATCTATATTTCTCTTGGACTTTTATTTGCCCCGGACTAGGGAATTTTATGAATAACTAGATGTCTCGGCGAACTTCATTCCACCCGTTCAGTTTGTGCAGAAAAAAAATAAGTGTTTTTCACATTTTTTTGCAATTTTCTCGGTTTTCCTCATCATTAGAACATTTTCCTGGCAATAATTGCTAATATAATAAAAAGGAATTGGCAAAATCAGCCCACGCGCTTTGCGATTGGCACAATGTATTGTTCTGTCTGTTGAGGCGTGTTGCTATGACCACGTGACTTATACGTTCCTTACATTTTAAACCTCATTTATATTTATTTCAAATATTAGGTTTAATATGTAAGGAAAATAGATTTGAGATAATACATTTAAGATTATACTTAGAGAGTATATGTAAGATTTGTTGTAATTTAGATTAATAATAATAAAATTAAGTCGGGGAATACTTATTTATACGAGAATGGCGTCTTTTGAATGTTAGTTAAAACAATTTGGAACATGATTTATTAATGTTGACATTAAGGTAGATTTTGATTTATCAACAAAATACCCCTTTATTAACCGTATATTAAGAAAATAATATGTTTAACTACTTACTCTGGCGAAATATGTTTCACCCATTCAGTTTGTATGGGAAGAAATAAAATGTTAATTACCGGATCGGAATCGCGACCACACACTGATTGATAAAAAGTATCTTCACATTTATGTCTCCTGGTTTAACGCTACTCCCTATCGATTTTCAACCGAATTGATAAGCTTTGCGTTCTTGAATTATTATAAATAGTGTAACAAACAAGGCTTTCTTTTATAATTTAGAATTTTAAATGAAATAGGAAATAGGATTATAAATAATATGTTTAAGAATTTGACGTTGGGCATTATTACGTAGAGTGATATTATCTATATTAATAATAAAGAGTAAAGATTTGATTATTTGTTTGTATTGAAAAAGACTCCAAAGCTACTGGACTGATTTAAAGATTTCTTTCACCATTAGAAGCCGAAATTATCCCTAATGAACATAGGCGATATTTGTGATTGGAAGAAATTAGGAATCCCTACGAAAACTTCAATAATGTAGGACAAGGTGTAAAAAAATCGCTGTAAAATGTCTTTTATCGCTTGCGCTGCAGAAACTGTCGATGAGAGCACAACAAAATATTCTATATTATTAAAGAACTTATTAATATCTGTAAAAAAGTTGGCGACACCATATACGAGTATCTAACTATTATAGTTACGGCAATATACCTACTTTGATATATTTTAAAAGTCAATAAAAAGAGTGAACATTTTCGGACCGTGTTATCCATATCTTCATTAATCCTTATCAAAATCAATCATTTCATATTGAAGACAGTTTACATGGCTTGAATTTAATTTTTGAATTATTCAAATCGATCATTGATGTCTCATTTCTTAAAGTGGTGAAAACGCTTTCAAGTTCTTAATTGATTAAATGAGCCTGTTGAAACGGTCCTGTGAGAACATATATTTAAGTGAACACGTTGACATCTTATTTCTTGACCTAGTGCTTTTCAAAGTGCAGAAGACACCTGTCATTCCTTAATTGGTTGTGTGAGCCTGCTCAACCTGCTATGAGAAAACCACCTACATACATTATCACCTGCAGTCCCATAGCTTTCCGTCTGTCTTCCACGGGTCAAAGTTATAGTTGGCCACACGCACTCAAAATACAAATTTACTTTAAGGGAGATGGAGGAGGAAGGAAGAAGACTTGCATTAGGTTCCACTGGAACTAAACTTAAAATAACTAACGTCGAGTTTATCGGTTCGCTACATTTGCTGGTTTAAATCAATCAATCCATCAAAAAAAAAATAAGTTGCTGGACTTATTTAAGACTATCCCGCTTTACTAAAGATTTTAAGAAGAGAAGTTGCTGGATTTATTTATGACTATTCTGCTTTGATAAGACCTTTTAAGTACGCAATATACGAGTATGTTAATTTGACACAAAACTGCGGCTGTTTCGAACTGGAAGTTCTTTTGTGTGTTTATTACTATTGCGATTATAATATACGGGCACCTTGTCTACTACAGTAACTGTTTTATTACACTTAGGTTATTGCCTAAATTAAGTGATTTCTAGAGGAGGAGTGGTTTACGTCGTTCATGTACCCAAGCGGAGAGACGTGGAATTCCCCTATCAGAGGAGGGGTTGTTTCCTATTAAACATTATTTGGTAGAGTCGAATATCTTAATTTTTCTTGTCCCTTCCAAAGTAAATAAACAGTTAACTAGCTCAGGTGAGCTACTTTTAATCACTCTAACTCCATCTACATTGGGGCGAAATCGTATTGTATAAATAATATATAGTTTTGTTAGTGAAGAAGAATTAGTATTTGACAAGAAGTGAAATATACCAATTACCATGACTGAACTAACGGTTAACTAAAACACAAGGATTTTAATTAGCATTTACTGACGGTTAACGGACTGAATTGCTCCTATCCAAGTTAATGTATGGATTTTGTGAGTTGTTTTTGAGCTCCGAAATCTTCTGCCTTAAGCAATAATGCATAGCGAGAGTGACGAAGGAACTAACCTGCGAGGTTTACGGAATTCATTACCGATACACGTGAAATCAATAAACCAAAACATTAATAGGTTAGGTATAATCAAATTAAGTATATACTTATTTTTGTAGATATTTCATTATTCATCTGCTTTGCCTGGTATTGTTTGATACATATTTGTATATTTACGGTAGCGATTCCATTAAGACGTTCGCAGCATAAAACATTTGCAGAGATTTTCAATTATATAGATAATAGATTATCAACCAGTCTTAAGAAAACTTCGTGTGGACGAGCCCTTATTCATGAAGTTGAATTCTATCTCGATACGGACCCAAATCAGAATAAAATAAATCTATTAATCGTATTCCACGATTACAAATCTGTATTAATACAAAGTGGCAACAATACTAACAATACTCGTAGAATAAATGTAAATGAACAATTTCATCCCATTTATTTACGAGATAAAATGTAAGTACCTACTATCGTCGATAAATCTTCCCCGCGTCTGATCACTCAAGGAGGAGACAATAAAACGGTGTATAATAATAGACATTCAAGCTGCTTTTGATTAAACTTCTTTTGTGTTGCCAGCAAACTGCAAACTCCATTTTTTTAATCTTTCGCAGAAAATTATACGCACGCTAGATTGCCACCAAAATTAATAGTTGCTTTTTGTACCTTGAAATTGTTTCTGAAAGAATTATTACTTTAGAAATATTATTGTTTTATCACCTTAGTGGTCTAGTTTTGGCGTTCATTTCACGAGGTCTCAGGTTCAACTCACTGATCAGGCAACTTGGTGATGTGTTTTATTTCCTCAATTTTCTCATAAACGCGACGCTTTCCGGAGTAGGATGAGCGCGTTTGGCAATAGGTTGACCTCCTATCACATTGTGGGACCAGCTATGCTTACTGGTTCGGTAAAAATACTTATTTACTTTGTGATATGTGTGTTCTAAATTTAAAATGCTAAATGGTTGATTCATCTTATAGGAAGGTTCTTACTTAAACAATTTGGATAGGTACTTTGATATTTTGTGTTTCCACTCCACTTGGTAATACTTTTAAATATTAATATAATCTTTGAATGAAAAAAAAAGCTCTTGCAGGGACTGGCCGTTTCAGGTATCATATGTAATTTATTTTTATTTACATAACCCGGGTGTTTATTTTCTTACACCATCATTTCAGTTTAACCCTGACGATGCTGAAAAAAAAGAAACATGTTAGCTATTTTAGAAATAATTAATATATAAGTAAAACAGCACAAATGACTTTATCCGGATCTCATGGGTGGAAGTTAAGTTTTTTGAGAACTAGAAATATTTACTACTAAAGGTATACAACTACTTTTCTTAATGTCTTGGTTAAGAAATATTGTCTTTTTCTTTAGTTACAAAGAGGTTTAGGGTTTTACATACTACATCCTACAAAAGTTTGGTATAAATAGTTCTACATATAACTCATAAAACTAAATCTACACTTTTATGAAATATTTTTAAAAAACAACGGCAAATACAGGCTACTGAACCCACAATCAGGACTATTAGATACTACTACCCGTTAAGCGATTTTTTACCAAATTGTGTATATACTGTAATATAAATGTTGTAGATGTTATAGCCTATAGTCCAGCCATGTTACTTTGACTACTGGAAAATAACTTTGGCTACTGGAAAATCTATCGTTCTCATCACTAACAACGAATAGTCACTTCAAGGTGACTACTGATACCTAGCAAATATTAAACTCCCCAAATTTATTGATGTGATGGTGAAACCATTTCAAAATATTCTAAACTATAACATGAATTAACTGAACATTACTTTTGTTTTAGAATGAATGGGCGTAAAATGAGCGGCGGTTGAGAGAAGACGACGGGGCGCGATGAGCGCTCCGGAGCCTTTGGTGCTGGAAGCACTGCAGGGGCACACGCACCAACATGACAAGTGGCCTGGGCCGAGGGTGGTCAAGATATACGTGGCATCTGTTTACAATGGTAAGACTTAGCCAGTTTTACCGTAGTAAGGGCACAGGGCTGGGATAATGAGGTCGATCACAAATAGCGCATATAGCGTATCAAATAAGTCAATAATAATAGGCTATTTAAAGGTCTAATTAAATGTTGTAAAGTAAAACGTCAGCTTTATTTAAAATATCGATATTCACATTGTAACAAAATGTTAAAAAAACATACTTATATACATTATAAAAAATTCTATCTAAATGTAAATTGGAATCTAAAAAACAAGCATCATTAAATTTTATTAAAAAGTCATCCAATAAATACAAAACCTCACGGGATGTAATTAAAAGTACATTTCAGAATAAAACATATAAACAAGGAATTGAACAAAGTAAAATTATTAACAAAATATTTACAGACACCCAATCAATTTTTGAACATTTTAATGAGTTATTTATAGATCAGACCAAATACTACAGGTCAGCCCAGCTCTACGAGGCTGTAGATGAGTATGATGTAATTAAAGTCATACATTCTATGAAAAATTCAAAGGCTATGGCTATGATAATATAAACACAGTAATATTTAAGAATGTTGCAACTGTAATAGCTAAACCCCTTTGCCATATAATTAATTTATCATTTCTGGAAGGTTTATTTTTTTTTATTTTTATTTATTTATTTTATTATTTTTTTATTTATTTTATTTATTTATCATTCTGAACGTTTAAAAAATCAATTGTAAAGCCTTTATTCAAAAAAGGGGATACTTCTGAAATGAACAATTATAGACATATAACATTAGTTCCAGTTATTTCTAAGATATTTGAAAAATTATTGAAGGAAAAATTTATAGTAAATTGCTTAATTTTAACATATCAAAAGACAATCAATATAGATTTAAGAAAGGTAGATCTACAATTTATGCATGTTTTGACCTGTTAAAAAAGTAATTGAATGTCTGAACA
The DNA here is from genome assembly GCA_002245475.1 of Calephelis virginiensis. Taxonomy (NCBI): domain Eukaryota; kingdom Metazoa; phylum Arthropoda; class Insecta; order Lepidoptera; family Riodinidae; genus Calephelis; species Calephelis virginiensis. The sequence goes on from NJDC01000407.1 coordinate 203,207, forward strand.
CTAACGAGTATCCACTTTCTGTATTTTAAGATATGAGTAAAGCATTCGATTTTGTTTCACATAAAATTTTGCTAACAAAATTAGAAAAATGTGGCATTAGAGATAAATTATTAGATTGGATAAGGAGCTATTTAGAAAACAGAAAACAGAAAATAGTGTATTGAAATAACAAACATTTGTGGGAACCTTAGAAATGTCTAAACTTCAAAGTGTCTTTTCAATAATTGCGGTGTACCATAAGGTAGTGTTCTAGGTATATTACTTTTTTAATTTATATAAATGATCTGCCTGATGCTATCAAGCATGATTCAATATTATTTGCTGATGATACTAACCTTCTCATCAAATTTAAAAGTAAACTTGACTTAAAAGAGGAAACATCTGAAACTTTATTCAAAATTTCGAGATGGCTTGATGAAAATAATCTTAAAGTAAACCTTTCCAAGACAAAATTAGTAGAGTTTCAAGCACATTTTAGAAGTTTGATATTTTTCTAAATAAGATTAATATTGAGAATGTATATTCTACTAACTTTCTAGGAATAAAAATTGATAAATTTTGTAATTGGAAATATCATATTGATCTCTTTGTAATAAACTTGATAGATTTGTGTATGTTTTGAGAAGAATAAGAAAAGTGGCAGGCTTAAACGCGTCTCTTTTGGCCTAGCATGGATATGTTTCCTCAGTTCTACAATATGGCATCCCTATTTGAGGCAGTTCGGTGGATTTGATAAGAATCTTTAGAGTTCAAAAAAAGTGTATACAAGCCATATGTAGTGTTCATTAATGGCACTCTTGCAAACCACTTTTTAAATCCTTAAAAATTTTACCTTTACCTTGTTTATATATTTTGGCTGTATGTGTATTCATAAAAACATCATCATTTGTTTAAAACAAATGCTGAAATTTTAGGAAGTTCACATTTTAAAAATAGTGAGAAGTTGCATGTGCCTAGTCAAAAACTTAATATGTATAAAAAGAATCTGTATGTCAATTCGTATATATAACAAAACTCCTGATAGTCTTAAGTTACTGCCTTTAAAAAGATTTCGAAAGAAGCTATTTGACTTGTTGTTTGATAAAGCTTACTATAGTGTAAACGATTTTTTTTGCAGAAAAGTTCAATAGGTAATTATTTTTCCTAAAACTAATTTCATAACAAATAATATATTCTTGGTTGCCGAGGAGTTTGTTTCGCCGTTTCTTTTCCTGATTGGTTAGACTTGGAAACGGTGGTAGCTTATGGTAGTTAGAGTTAAAACTAACTATATTTTAAAATTTTGTTCAAATATTAAAACATAATACGTTAAAAATCTTAATAATAAATTGGTATCATTTTAAAGATATATGCACACCACTATGTGGTAGAATACGTTGGTACTCGCATAGATTTAGGATGTACTAGATAAACAAAGTCAGTTAAAAAGCGAAACCAAAAAATATGCGTGAGTGTGAGTAAATTGTTCATGTTGAGTTAAAAAAAGGGTTGTTAAAAAGCCACGTACGTTATCGATATCGATAAATTAACAAACTATTAGTAAATGAGCATATTTTATTTACCCTCATCTATTATCATATAAACAATATCAAATTTTAGGTTGTATGACTATTAAGGCATTGTATTCGTGAAATATTGGCTTTATGTTTCACTAACATAGTGACTAATAGATGGTAGATTTGTACGCAAAGCCTGTCTTTTAGAGTCACCATCTTTGTCTTTGTCGGCCGAAACAGCAATGTTATTAATTATCATGTTCCGGTTAGAGCGTAAGGTAGCTGTTAAAATAAGTGGCATTATTATCCCGCCAAACAGATAGGAAAGTACAACTTTTTATATGACTTGAGACAGCAATCAAGCATATGACCCTCGTTGTGGTTATGGACAACCATAGATTATTGACATTATACATCCTATAGGTGCATCGCTGTCGTGGATTCCTACCCAGACTAGTGGCTACACATCACAATACCACCAGTGATCTTGTATACTAATACCACCAGGGATACCGACGGTCTATGATTTTACGACACGAATACGGGGAAAACAAATTAATAGGCAATGGGTGATTCTTTCTATCAAAAGCTAATTGCTTAGTTGCTATCTTATGACATAAAAAACTAGGCTAGGAAATAAGACTTAGTGTAAGAGTAAAGAATTTATATTGTTATATTAAAAAAATATAATTTAATATTTATTGTCCTCTAAATATAATGGTCTTGTTTGATTGAGTCCTCAAAGCTTTGTCGAGTACACTTCAACAACTTGCTTTCGTGCTTGAAACGTAGAATAAATAAGTTTCTACTATACTTTTCATAAGTAAATACCTGTGATCTAGCTCAAAAACTACAATTTTTGAGTACTTTTAAAACATTTTTAGCAAAAATTATGTCGTCCATTCTTTTTGTTTTCATATTTTCTCTGAAAATTTTTTAAGCTCTACATCACAACGCAACAAAATCATTAGTTGAATATGTCAAGTATACATCTTCTGTTTTAGAAAAATCTCTCTTAACAATTAACGAGCTATGACACAGATCGCTTGGGTTTGATAATAAACTATTAAAAACATTCCTCGCATTTCATTTTACGAATAATTCTGTTTACAACATACCCAGAATCATAAGTGACGATCATCACGGATATTTTCGATAAACAAGATGTACAAGCCTCACTTCGTAGATAGTGGTCACTATTTTGCAATACCTCATTAAAATTTTTATTATAATTTATAGACTTAACGCATTCACTGCCCCTCTTTTTTCTGGGCCTTCGCCACATACCGCATTTTTCTATATGCATCAAACGCACATACGAGTTCATACTAATTTGATGGTGATTTGTTCCCATTGGATCCAAGTAATGATTCTATCAAGAGTAACGACAAACTTGTTTAAATTAAACATGTATATAATTATTTAATTTTTATAACTAATCTTTTTATAATCATATTTCAACTATTTTAGTTAATGCGAGTAATCTTTTCGTCAGCATTATGGTTTTCATATAAAAATAAATTAATAGGATCACGCAGTAAAAAGTTACGAGGTAACAACACACATAAAAAATACCTTCGAATTGAAATCCTCTTTTTTAATTCGGTTAAAAATGACCAAATGTAAGTGATCCAGGGAATAATTTATTAGACATAAATAGAATATTACAAAACTAATATAACTCGTAGGTGCGTTAAAGGCACTGGACACAGCTGGCTAAATAAATTAACTTACAGATGCGTCCAAAGCACTGGACGCAATTAACAAAAACACGTAAGTATATGCGTTGGTAGCAGTGAATGCGTTAATGATTAAACTTAATCATATCAAGTATTCATAAAAATATTATGTGTAAGCGCATCTCAGTCTTTAGTAGAAATGTATTTTACGAAACTTAAGTTGGTTAAACAACCAATATTGAAATCTCTTGCTATAGATTATTTATACTTCTTGGTTGACTTCATCATTCATCGATATTTAGGACGTCACCGCGTTGTCAAGCCCTAGCGTAAACAAACAATTTATTATTTTACATAATATCTTTGCTTATTCCGTTTAAGGGTACAAAATACTCTTATATATAAAACAATGCAAATAAACATATCGTAAAAATCCTTTTCTTAGCAGGTTAGTAGCAAAAAAACTAACAAAACGCAGTTCTAAATATTCTTATGTCAAAGTTGTATTTACCTATGAAATGTGTATTTATTAGGATTGTAACGTTTTGTAACATCACAAGCGCTTACAGAACACGACATCGTAATTGCCTTTATAGTTTCTTCTATTTAAATAGTAAGATTATGAAATCATTTCACAAAATTCACAGCGACGCACTATGACAGGAATACTATGAACTCTTACTCGCGTAAATATTGGCGCATAGGTACCTAGCTCTCTCTCTCTCTGTTCCTCTTAGGCAATTTGTATCTAGTAAAGACTTCTCTCTCCCACGCTTTGTTTATCTTGTGCATTCTACATCTATGGGTACTCGTATTAACAAATATCTTTTGTAACAACTTTTAACACACATTTTCAGGAAATAAATAATTTTTATTTTTCAAATAATTAAACTGGCTATAAATATAAATAATTGGCTTAAAAGGTAAAGTGTGTGTAATTAAAATATATATTTTTTAATTAATATTGAAATATTTTCACACCAAAATATTGTAGAATATGTTGATATACTTAAATATTTTATACACGTTTTTGGAGATAACACTTGTACTTATCCACTGTATACTTTATTTAACACTTTCTGTTACTTTCTAGCCAACCAGTTTCAATATATAACAACAACAAATAGGTTTTTTTATCTTTAGTTTCAAAGCCCTGATGATGCTGTAAAAAGTGAAATCGGTTGGCTAGAAAGTAACAGAAAGTGTTAAATAAAGTATACATTGGATAAGTACAAGTTTTATCTCCAAAAAACGTGTATATACAATGGAATTCCACCAAGTGCCAACGATAGCAAGTATAGATTCTATTAAATATTTTTGTAAGATCTCATTTACACACATATTCCGCAAATAAATAATTTTCTTTCTTTCTTTCTTTCTTTCATAAGCAGCATATGAGAGGACTTAAAACTCGGTCATACAGTACGTTTATAAATCTCTGCCCGATCTGTCAAGGCATCGTTATGTGTGAAAATATATATAAGGGTCAAGTAATTTCTAGATTGACTTAGAAAAAAATTAATTATTAACATAATTTTTTTTGAAGTTATTTACACGTTACGTAACGTACGTGTTTGTAATGTCTCTATCAGTACAATGTTGTAATATTTTGAAAATTTATTAGACTGTGTGGTAATTAAAGTACTGAAATCTTGTACTATTCATCTAGTTTTTTTATAATATATAGAAAGGCAAACAAGCAGCAGATTTCCTAATGGTAAAAAATTTACGCCGCCTAGGGACACCAAAGGTGATAATGTTGCGTTGCCGACCTGAGGTCTAGATGTTAGGCATCGAGCAAAAGTAAGATTACCGGCTACCGTGTCCTCCGAACCGGAACACGTCAACGACTAGCGCTAATGTAATGACGGCAGTTTATGCTGGTACTTTATTTTTAAAGAAGACAATAATTGTTTTATTAGTTTTGAGGACAAGCCGTGGATTGTCACTGAACTCATACGTCTCTAACAGGGCTTATAAATATATAAATAATGTTTCTGAACAAACTACATGAACTAATCTTACTACAAACGTTAACAATATACTATATCTTTTGTGGCAAGAATATTATTCAACGACACTAACACCTAGAAATACTTACAAAAATACGTACTTTAGTAAATTTTATAAGCATCCCAATAATGAATTATGTTCAAAATATAAATATAATATTATGTTATTATTTACATACTACTTAAAATTTATGCAAGGAGCTAACATAAGCTTATAATAAGTAGCAGTTACCAACGTAGGATGTTTCTTCTGTTTGAAAACATTATAACTTTATGTTTCAAATACTGAGGACTACACAGAAGTCTTGAATAACACCTACTAGTAGTAACGATTCAGACTGAGTGACGTTTTAATGGATAAGTATTCTTTCCCGTATAATATTTTCTCCCAATGGAACGGTCTCTCGAATTTCATACTAAGAATTTTGTTCTACTTTATTACTATTTCAAGTTTTAATGGTGCAACATTTTATACAGACTTTCGAGAAGAAAGAAGACAAATTCTCGAGCTGGTGGGCCCAGAACTACAATCAACGTACGATGACCGGTATATCGAGGTAATTCTTTTCATTTTTTCTCAATGTTTTATGAAATCAGACTTTCTAATGGTAAGAACCTTTTCTTGACAATATGTGTTATTACATACCAAAAATAAATAGTGAAAGTGTTTTATCCTCAGATCAAACTCCTCTATTTCAAAGTTCCATCCGTAAATGCGTCATTACCAATTTTCATAATTTTGATCATTTTTATACGAACCTAACCATGTCAATATTTCAGGAATTGATTTTGAATTAAAAATACAAAATATACTAGTTATTAGATATACAAAATATACTATTATACAAAACGCTCTATTTTAGACCGTTGTATAAAATACCTTTCATTACACAAATATAAATTAGACAAGTCGGTGTAATTTTAACACTTTTGAACATTTAGATGATAAGAACGCTTGTATTTATTGCTACTCCATACTGGCCTTTGTTTATTTTATTATGTCAAACTACTTAATTTTTAAGGTTTATTTTATAATGTGCAAAAATACAAGCCTGTTGAGTTTTTTCTGTCGGATCTTAGGGTGCGGCCCAATTTCGATTTGATGGTAAATTTTATCGTCACTTATCGAATATCTCTTGTACTAATTATGTGAAATAAAAATTTTCTTTTCTAAAAAAAAAATCAATTACGTTACTAGCAGCACGTCCCGGCTTCGCTCAGGTGGACATATTTCTACATGTACTAAGTAAAAGTAATGTAGCCTAACGTCAATCATAGAAAATGTCCTATGGAAAATGTGCAATTTAGTGCCGTAATTTTAGAGTCTGTGAATTTGAAAAAAAAAACAATATTTCCTGTTTTTAACATAATTATATCAGCCGAACCGGCGAACTTTGCACCGCCTGACAGGTATAAGTAACAGGTAGGTATGTTAACTTTAATCTCCCTTACCTACTTAGAATAAATTTTCACAATTTTTCCAACAAAAAAAAACTCACCCAGACAAAGTTTTAACCTGCACCCTTTCGTCTCTTGCTGACGAATGCTCTAACCGGTATAGCTAACGAGAATTCAAATCATGTAAAAATTTAAAAATCATCTGCAAAGAAAACTCATTAATGAAGTATTACATAGAACTAATGTAGCCAAGGAACATAAAAACCAACGTATTTCTTGCAAAGTTTACGTTTTCATATATTTCAGTTGTATGTATAACCTTATAACTGACTGCCTAGGTATTTTTTTTACATTAAATGGTTTTCACAGCGCCCGCGAAAAAAGACATTTTAAAACTAAACTAATGTTTTAGTAGGTATTTCTAATTTTTTTTTCTAGTAAAAAATATAACCTACATACTCAGTGATAAAGCAAAATTCTAATGATAAACGAACGTTTTGAATTGGTTCAGTATTCTTGTAGTTTATTCGTATAATATACAAACATCCTAAAATACAATTACTAAGCTTTCCCCTTTAATAATAGTGTATATGTTATGTTCTATTTAAAACTGAATCTCTATTTCTCTTTGCAATTACACTATCCATAAGAAAGAGGAGCAATTTCGCTAATTCTTTTAAGTACGTACCTAAGTCAGGAGAAGGTTCATCTTAAAAAAAGGCAATATTAATACTGAGGACACGACGATGTCGGTTGGCTCAGCTGGTCTCAGATTTGATAGCAATGGGACTATCTCAGAAATACATTCGCTCTTACAATTAAATTAAAAATAAATTAAAATCGTTTCACCATTGACCCTAAAAAAACATTAGGGGCAAACATGTCAACTTCTCCTTTTTAAAAGCTTTTATTTAACTTGTAATGTATCTATGTTAGTTCGGGTGGAATCTTTGAACTCAATTTTGAAGCAGATATCTTCAACCGATTGAGCTGAAATTTTGTATACACGTTTAGTTTGGATGTAATTCATGCTAAAATACGCGATGTCATTCTAAATCCAATAATGCGGAACATCCAAGATGGCGGAATAGATAATATATTTAATGCACTTCTACAATATGGGTATCAAATAAAAGGACTTGTTGAGAGCAACTTGAAAAACAAGTTGACATCGTTCTCAATCCAATATGGGGGACCATCATAGTTAGCGAAATAGTTATTTTTAATGCGCATCTACAACATGGGTATCAAATAAAAGAACTCATTGAGACCAACTCGCAAAACAATTGATGTCATTCTAAATCCAATATGACCGACCGTCCGATATGGGTATCAAATGAAAAGACTCGTTGAGAGCAACTCGAAAAATAATATGACGTCATTCTAAACACAATATGGCGGACCATCCAATATAGCGGAATAGTTATTGTCAATACATTTCTACAATATTACCCATATGAAAACCTAAATGAAAAGGCTTACTGAATTTTTTTTTATATACTGTAACATCACTTTAAATCCAATGTGACGCACTTTTGAAAGGGTTCGCTGAGAAAAATTTTAAAGCCTGTAACATGGATTGATTAATTTTAGTTTGTGTGTTTTAACGGGATGGGCGACATCAGCATTGATCTGTAACCTGACTAGGAGAAGGACAACTCCAAAATCAAACCGGCAACTGTGTTTTGTCAGGCACAAGTAAGCAGACATAAGTGCCGCATTGTTACAAACACCCAAGTCAAGGTGAGGCTGTGTTGAGGGCTGAGTGGCACCGGCGTGAAACATGAAGTCATGAACTTACTACCACCTCAGGTCACCTAGGCGTACCATGTTGTGTATTAGCTCTCACTCTTCTAAACGGGCCTCGGGGAGAGTCAACAAATAGTCCGAAATGATAAGCTTGTTGAATAATTGGATTGTTCGATATTAACCGGCAAACGATTTTGCAACAATGAAGCGTTGAATAAAATCACCAGGCTATGAAACTTAGCCACTGATAACTAAAAAGTGTATAATAAATTAAAAGCAAAAAATATTTTTAGAAAAAGCTTTTATTTAAAGGCTCTAAAAAGAAGAAAATAAAATTATTCTTTTACAATATGTACTATGAACTTACAACCTCGCTATACACAACTTTTATGATCATAAAAGCTTGTCGCGATTATCAAATTTAAATAAAAGCTTTTTCTAAAAATATTTTTTTGCTTTTAATTTTTTCGAGTTTGGTCAAAAACCGTGATAGAATAGCCGACTATCAAACAGTTCCGATGTAATGTGGCTAGCGAGTAAGTCACACACTTTCAAGTGAGGACAATACAACTTCCGCCGGATTGCCTAGTTCAATACTAATGTCAGGTTTGTTCTAACAAATGCCAGGTTTATAATATTATGTTTATTTGCGTGATTTTAATTACTCGTAAGATCCAATGAAAAGAAAGAAGAACTAATCCAATCAATATAAGGCCGGTGCTACCGCCAAAAATAAATTTACGACGACGGTTTTGTATGTTCGTCCAGATTATTAATTACCTAGAAAATTGGAAACCCCTGTTAACAAGGAAACACACACATACACACACACACACACACAAAAAACATACGTTTTATTGCTTCCATAACAAAAAGTTTAAGTATGGCCTATCGATGGCGCAAATCATACCTATATAGCTGACTCGATGAAATTTGTACTGCAATAACGTACCAACAAAGCGACAGGTACCTTGCTTACTGCTTGCTGGACTACAGCAAGTCCAGGAGTATACATATTATATTGATATTTATCACTAACTTATCCGACACACGATGTCTTGCATTTACTATAAATATTGAATTAAAATAATCCTCATTTTTTCCCCATTAACTTTAACTACAACGACAAAAAAAGAATTAGCAAAATTGGTGCATCAGTTTACGCGTGCTGTAGTGACAGAGGGGACACACTTTTTCTTATTATGTATAAAGAAACAATCTTTAACTTTGTCAAAAATCCCAATTTTTCCAAACTCAGTTCCTCTTAGCGGTAAAAACTATTTTTGGATCTCGGGCTATAACGATATTTTACTATGCCTTCCCAAGATTATTAATGTAGCAGAAAATTAGAAGTGCACGGTCACAAAGTTTGCAAAATTATTGCTTTATTGTTGGAAGTTGCAATCTCCTTTGTGCCACACAATGCTAGAGCAGGGTTTCATTATTCTGGACGTCGGCATCCCATCTAAATCCCGTAAAATTTTTATTTGTATAATATTGGAAGGCAAATAAGCAGAATGATTTCCTGATAGTAAGAAATTCGCTCCGCCTATAGACTGCCTCGTTGGTCGAGTGGCTAGCGTACACTCCTAACTACATCGACCAACCGCGAGGCTCGGGTTCGATTCCCGACGGGGGCAGGAATTTGTGTGATGAACATTTAAATGTCTGCATTTCCGGGTCTGGGTGTTTATTTAATTTATTCTGGTACCTATCCAAGTAAATCTATGTATTAGTATCGTTGATTAACAGCATTATCACAAGCATATAGTTTGCTTACTTTGGGGTTAGGTTCAATTTGTGTGAGTTGTCCAGGGACATTTGTTTACACCAAAGATGGTAATGGTGCGTTGCCAACCCGAGGCCGGGATGTTAGGCCTCGAGCAAAAGTAAGTTACCGGTTACCTTATTCTTCAAACCAGAACACGTCAACGGTAAGCATTGACGGCAACAAGAATAGGCAAGGCGGTAGCGAATCGCTGCGAAACTCTACCACTTAGTTAGATGTCACGATGTTAGTGACGGTAAGCCTATGCTCGCCTTTTACGAGCTGCTTGGCAAGAAGGCAGATGGTCTATTTTGCAAAGGAGTCCGGACCAACACGAGGAGGAAAATCTTTTGTAGTCTCAAAGCAAGTTGTTATTTTTACTTCCAAACTTAAAATTTTAATAACTATCATTAAAAATATTGAACACTAGCTGAGCCGAAAAACGTTATGCTGGCAATAACTACCTAATACAATGAACAGTTAATAATAATTGAGTATCAAAATTTTTCCACTTGTTTAGGCGTGATCCGATGACTACAGAAAGCGAGATTAAAAATATATATTATAAGAGAAGATATAAAAAGGCATAAGTATAGGTAAAGTAAGTAGTACCTACAGCATATTGTCACGTTTTGACAGATGTTTTTAATGCCTACTGTACCTACTATAAATGCAGTCGTGAAACTCATACTCCTGCACATATTAATCAATAATTAACTATCAAATGAAATAATTAGTATAATAATAATAGTCAGTTATTGCAAACAGTAAAATCTATCCACGTAAATATTAATATACAAGTTTAAAATTGAAAATCTTAACTTACACTTAGTTAAGTCCGTTAAAACCGCGAAAACTGACTCCAATTATTTCATTGGATACGGCCGAAACCGATTTAATAATTTATTTTTCAATAGATATCAAACGAAGCCGAAATGGTCCCACATACATTTTATGAGGTCGTCAACATGTGCAAAATGTATACATTGTTTGGTATAACTTAAAAAACCGCTAATCGAATTATGAGAACATTTACATGGAATCACCTCGGAATCATGACCTATCTTACTACAAAAGAACTATCAAAATCAAAGGTGCAAGGGTGATTGAAAACAGCTTACTACAAGTCAATCAATTAAGGACACTGTAACCATTACTAACCTTACCTACCTACACAGTTTTTATCACTAACAATAATTATTAACAACTTTTTCTGAGTTTTTGTTGCCGCCGATTCCTAATTTCGAATCTTTATTATTGTTCTGAACACAAAATTTTGTTTGACTAACAGTTCACAGTTCAGACAAATAAATAAATATCTGGATAATTTACACACATTAAATCTAAACGCAAAGTAAGCAAATGATATGCTTGTGTTTTGGATGTCAGTCATCGATTATTATACATAGAAATACTTAAATACATACTAAAATAAGTTCACTAAATCGAAATGTTCATAATACAAAACATACAAACATACACCCGCTGAGTTTCTTGCCTGATCTTCTCAGTGTGCGGCCGCGTTCCGATTCGGTGGTAGATTTATTATTATATAGACCCGTCACAAGTGTCTCTTGTAGGTTTATGTGAAATAAAGATGATTTATTATCATTATTACAAACACGCGGTTTGTCGGTGGAGCCAGGCACGTACAGGTAGGCCCCTCGACCAACGAGGCGGTCAAATCACTGACATGCATAGGTGTCTGTTAGCTGAATATCTTGTCGCCAGTCTCTAGTTCAATAACAAATGAATAAAAAAATTCAGTCAGCACAGGCACATACCTACAAATAAAAGCTTATTAAATAAATTGTTATAGTTCGAGTTCGTGGACATGCATTATGGGACCGAGGGCGGGGACGAAACGAACCCAGCGCTGCTCCGGTACCACCTCGACGAGATACGTTGCTGTAACAACACTTCCAAGGCAGGCTACTTTCTGGTAAGTACCTAAAGAGCTAAAATTACGAATTTTACAATCGAAGGAATGAATGAACTATCTATAAAGTGCACAATGAAACTTGTAGTTACATAAACAGTGCGACCAACTTCATCGCTACAGCATCGCTAGTGTGACCATTTGTGTTTCTGGTTATCACCTAAACCAGCCTTTCCCAAAGTGGGCGATAACGCCCCCTTGTGGGCGCTGGAAGCCTAGAGGGGGGCGGTATAAATCTTGAAAAAAATGTTTTTTTTTAAACTAGGCGCCACAAATATGTTATTGAGGTTAATGACAAGAAAAAAACGAGGGGGGGGGGCGCTACAAAACAACTGATTTTCAAAGTGGGCGTTACATGAAATAAGTTTGGGAACCTCTGACCTAAACGATAACGGCAATAGTGAAAAAATAATAATCAAAATGGAGTTACGGAATTTTTTCACGGAATAGCGGTTTATTTGCGATTTTTATTATTGACTATTGGTATTTAATATAGATATGTAGTCGATAAGTTGATGCGTTGGGAACTCGTACTCTAAGTACCTAACTTGAACGTAAAAATAAAAAAAAAAGACGGGTTGCACTCCGGGAGTGCCGGCAGAAGTGAAAACTTGAATATTAACGTTGTGCATTTTTGATATTTAAGAATGGATAGGGAATATTTTGCAAGAACTGCTTTAATCATCATAATGAAAGTACTATCATTTATGTGGTAGAATACAATATTCATTTATAGCGCTATCGTACACAAACATGACAACACGAACATTCGCGCAAGCGCCCTGAGCCGTCTTACGAATTTTCTATCAGGTCACGTATCCTGACAGGAGTTTAGAATTTTTTACCCATTCAAAAAAAGTGCGCAACGCCGCTAAATAAGTCTTCACATCAACAAGATACACTTTTTAAATTCAAAACATACATGAGTAGATAAATATAAAATAACTAAATACTATCTACATTTAAAATTGTTATATTTAAGAAACACTTCTATTTATATACAGTTTACCAACGTACTCTAATAAAATATTAGTTTTACACAGGGAACAAAACCTAACATTTTGTGTGCTTAACACATTTCACACCTTACAAAATAACACAAACTGATGGAACCCGAAAGTAATCAAATTATAATATTGTATAGTGGTCAATGGGACAAATTAAATCGGAATTAATTTAATGATCACCCAGATTCGGGACAGCCGACATCTTTGTATGCTTCACCACACAAATGGCTGCCCCGGTCGAGAATCAACCTTAATCTAACGATTGATCGGTTGTATAAGAAGAATTTTTTTTATGATATTGGAAGGCGAACAAGCAGGCGGATTTCATGATGGTAAGAAATTCACGCCGCCTAGAGACACCAAAGGCGGTAATGGTGCGTTGCCAACCTGAGGCTGGGATGTAAGGGCTCAAGCAAAAGTTAGTTTACCGGCTACCTTACCCTCCAAACCGGAACACGTCATGACGTTATGGCGGCAGGAATAGGTAAGGCGGTGGTACCAATCTTGGTGAGTCACTGCGAAACTCTGCCACCTAGTCAGATGTCACGGTGCTAGTGGCGGTAAGCCTATGCTCGCCTTTTACGAGCTGCTTGGCACGAAGGCAGATGGACGATGACACACGGGACAACGTTTGTACGGTATGGCCGATTTCCTGAGGATGCCTCGGTGTAGAGGCGAAACGTACGGCGAGTGCGATTTGGTGTTCTCTGTGGTGAGTGCTTCGACAAAGTTGGCGAAGGACGTGACAAGTGGTTTCGTTTCCCTTGTTTGGACTCTATTTGTGATCTGGTCGCGGAGGTAGGAGGTGGGAACTTTAGGTAGGGTTGTCACATGTAAAGAACGTGACAATTTATATTGTTTCCCGAGCTCTTCCTATATTCGTGTTCTGGTAACTGGTCTGGTCTGGGTTGGTGGGAATGTCAGTTAGACTTGTCACATTATGTGCCGTTTGGAGGATTATTTGCCAAACACTGCTTACGCGGAATTTGCAAAATAAAGGCTTATTTTACATTCGTCTACAGTAGGAGCCTGGACTAACATGGGGACAATTTTGCGACACATAAAAATATAAGTACGAAAAGTGCGTTACTGATTCTTGTGTAACTGTTGTGAATGCGATGAAAACCAAAGTAATGGTGTTTAAACGAGACGTAGCCAAAACGGATGTTTGATTTTTTGTTGATGATGAAGTGTTGGAAGTGAATAATTTTTTTTTAAATCTTGGTTGTGCTTGGTTGTGCAGAGCTGGAAGGTATGCCGCCGAACTAGAAAGGAGAGTGTGTGCGAGGAATAATGTAAATGGAGTTTTGGTAAAGTGAGATTTTGAATCAAAATGTCAAAACTCGCTTTGCATAATAATTCTGTACTTATCCTAACGTTGTCGCCTCTGTGGTTTAGCGGTCCGGGTGTTGGACTTGACTGCATGAGGTCCTGGGTTCGAATCCCGGGTCGACCAACGTAAAGAAAATCGGATTTTTTCAATTCCAATTCCAATTGGATTTTTCTAATTTTCTAATTAAAAAAAAATGTTGGTCGGGATTGGAAATGTGCCCGGTTGGCGATAGGCTTACCACCTATCACATTGTGGGACTTAGTGTCTTCGGCTAGTCGTGGGTGCCTTGGTTGTACCTCTGCCTACCTCTTCGGGGATATGGGCGTGAAGATGAAAATCCTAACGTTGTTGTTGGAAGCGAGAGTTGGATAAATGTCGTCGAAATGAGAGCGCTACGGAAAACCTGTAGTGTAACGCTCACTAACCGCATTTGTAACAGTGAGATCCGTGAAAGAGTGGGACTGAAATAAAGTGTTGGTGTTAAAATGAGAAAGTCATGCTCCGCTGGTTCAGTCATGTAGAAAGAAAGGTAATGTAAGAAACAGATGGAAAATTTACAAAGCAGATATAAGTATAATGCGACTGTGGATGGATGAAGGTACTGGTGGGGAGACCAGGGATGACATTCCACCATCAGATGTATATAATAATAATCATAACTTTATTGTGCTTATAGTTATATAATTTGTTCCTGAAATACATTAATTGAGTGCGTTTGGAACATTGAAAAGAAAACCTTTACTTTCCGTACTAGTTTATAAACGTATTAAGTAATGATTCTCGTCCATAATAATATGTCATGCTTAGATAACTGAAAGTAGATAGAAAATACTAGTTTCCGGTTGTTAATGACTTAAAAGAGTACTAGCAACAAAATGCAAGCAAGTTACAACACAACGACTACGAAATAATCAAAACCAAAGTAATTGTAAAATAAGTATTTGATTGAGTCAGTAGGTATTTCATTCGTATACAAAAATGAAGTATATTAAAATAACATATCTTTAAACCGACCCTAAAAAAGAGGCTCGTTATTGACCTGCAAGTTATATAGATGCATATGTTGTGCTTTAAGGTCTTAGCAAACATATCAACTCGGAAAGGGATCGTCACCGTATCGCCTTTCGCCTTGCCCTCAACCAGACGTCAACTTAACGTACGCACGTAACTAAACAGTATCAGCAGCTCCGGTACATCAACTCGGCTACGATTAAACGACGCCGCGCTTACGCCTTGCAGACCGCGAGCCTGTTCCGAGGCGCGACGATTACGTTACGATTCCGATTAGTGTGCGTTGCAGTATAGAGTTTCATATAAACAATAAAGAATGGCTCGAAATAACGATCCCTTTTCGAGTTGATATGTGTGCTGAGACCTTTAGTCACCTGTTCCTACTTTTTATTATTTTCAACGTACAGAACTTTACTACATATTTGTTATGAGTGTAGATATAAAAAGATAAAAAACGTAAATACACCTAAATATTCCAACTCCATCAAAGAAAAACTTTTGTTATCATTAATTCTGTCCAACAGCTGGTGCATTTTAAAACTCTTTACCCTCAATCTTCGCCCAGGCCGTTAGGTGTAGTGTATCCGCTGCATATCCGATGTCCTCACTCGTCGTCCATTAACTTGACTAATAACTATGAGTCTCGCTTCCCCTTTCCTTTATTACTTGAAGACTTAAACAAAAAGTTTATTATAATTATTAAATACTAGTTTTCCCGTAGCTTCGTTTTAATGGAAGTTGTATATCTAACCCATTCGCAGCAACTCGTTGAGATATTAGAATATATGACGGCGCCACCGTCAATGTTTTGCAAACCACGTGCCACAGGCAAGTGGTGACGAGCAATAGCAGCATTACGTCATTCTAATCCTACCGCCAGCCTATATAAAGGCGGCGGCGCCAACCTATGAATCGGATTCTTTCCTAGACCGCCGGCCAGTGCACTCATTACGTAATCACTACGTCATTTAATTATAAAGTGGTTTTGCTGTCAGTGTCTATCAATGTTGCAATTTTGTTTAAAGTTAAAATTGAGTTAAATTATTGGAAAAAATATATATAAAGTTCGAATAAATCAAGATATCAAGTGACTTTTGCGTTTTTTTAAAATAATGTCGGTACCAGATTCGACATATACATAATTTAAGTGTAGTAAAAATGCACTAATCTCCAATTATTTCCTTACCACGTCATGGTTAGTCCGCCTCGTTAGTCGCGTGACGCTTAACTAAATCGACTAACCGCGAGGCTCGGGTTCGATCCCCGACGAAGACATTTGTGTAATGAACAGTTAGATGTCTACATTTTCAAGTCTGGGTGTTTATTAAATTTATTCTGGTATCTTTTAAAGTATTTCTATTTATTGGAATCTTTGACTTACACCCACAACACAAGCATATAATTTTCTTTCTTTTGGATTAGATTCAATTTTTGTGACTTGTCCAGGGATATTTATTTTATTTATTTATTTTTCGAAAGATAGCTTGTGATTCCGAGATGGTTCCACACACATTTTGTCGACATAACAATCGGTTTTCGTGTATATTGACGACACCATCGTTAATGATATCTACCGTCTACGTGCATGGAAATACATGCATTATTAACTATTACTAAAAGCCACTATTCCACTTAAAAATACATTATTTTGTATCTTCAAGCGAATATTCTGTGTAAGATAATCAGATAGTATTACTTGATAACAATCCTTGCAGAGCTGCCTAGCTTCCTCCAAATTCATTATTACTCTTTTATTATCGCCTCTGTGGTCTAGCGGTTAAGGTGTTGGACTTGACTGCATGAGGTCCAGGGTTCGAATCCCGGGTCGGGCAACAAAAAGAAAATTTGTTTTTTCCAATTTTCTAATAAAAAAAATTGCTGGGGATTGGATACGTGCCCGGTTGGCGATAGGCTTGACACCTATCACAATGTGGGACTCTTCGACTAGTCGTGGGTGCCCTGGGTGTGCCTCTGCCTACCTCTTCGGGGATATGGACGTGAAGATACTATTTTCATACAAACTCGTCGGTTTCGGAGACTCTTGCTGCTAGCAAGAGCAACTTTCTGATAATGCCCGAGTGATATTTACATCGAAAACCATTGACGATCGCGCAAAAAAAGAAATATTTGTATTTATAAATTAAATTAAAATTATGTAAATAAATCTAATATTTTATGTCATTTGTAAATAAGAGTTATATCCTAGTCAAAGTATGGCAACCCGTATGGGCAGTGTATCTGCAAATGGATACGATTGGCGGATTACATCCTAACATTAAGAAGATCCGGTCACCGCCCGGTGGAATTGGCCACCGCACGGTGGAATTTAAGTTCATAACATTATTTAAACAATAATTATATACATTATATTATTGAAACACAGTTGAACTTCACGGTTACTTCAAATGGGGTCATGATGAATATAATGGGGGGATGTGAGACCACTTCGGAATCATGACCCACGATTCCAAAATAAGGACGACTAAAATCCGTTCGTTATTGACCGAGTAATGGCGTACAAAGAAATAGAACGAATTGATCACCTCCTTCTTTTTAAGTCGGTTAAAAAGTAGATCCTTACATATACTTAAATAGTTTTAAATAGATTCAGTATCTTCGGAAATACAGATACACACTTTGACCTTTATAATAGTAAAAAATAGGAATATAGAACATGATATATATATTCACGCCAAGTTTGTTGTTGGGTTGCAAAGTATCGAGTACCAAGTGTTATTATACCCACCTGCCCAGTTTCCTCCGCATTCATTACTCTTTTCATACCAACAAGCCAGGTCCAGAGACTCTTAATACTTTCAGATAATACTCGAGCGATTTGGTCGCAATACGTCTAGGTGTACCCGGGAACCTGTAACTGTCCATATTCGTATTAGAGCAATTTCAACATTTGTATAACAACGAAGGTCTAGGGTACATAGGCTCTTAGACTATATGACAGTATACGAGTGTTTACTTACTCTACAATTACATGCGACCTGAACCAAATATAACGAGGAATGTAGGAGGGATAAGAAAAATATGGCGATGTAAATTATTATTGTTTTAATTTCTAAATACACGACTCTACACGACGTGGCGGACGTTAATTTGGACGGACACTAAAACATTTAGACACGAAAGTTGTTTTTATTGGTTTTGGAAATATGGTTTAAAAATAACAGCATGGTTTCTATGTTACGTGTTTTAATGGCGTGTGATTAATTACGAATCCATGTTTAGTTTCCCAGCTACAAACAACATGAAAGCTATAATCACATACTAATTATTTGGTAATTCACACAAATTTAAATCACATTTTTGGTTTTATAATTAATAGAAGAGACTAGTAAATATATAAATACTAATTTCCATTCTCTGATTCGCTGATGAATTACGGAGGAGAGGTTAGGACGTCACTTTAGTCACAATTTATACGAAAATGTTTTTATGGAAGAGTTTAGCGAACAGGCACACGGGTCTCCTGGTGGTAAGATACATATTCGGGCTAGTGGTTGCACAGCACTCTTCCACCAGTTTTGTTGGTAATGACCTACATTTGAACCTGCGCTCGCCTCTTACGAGCTGCCTGGCAGAGTGGCAGATGGTCTATTCTACACAGCAGATGGGACCAACACGAGGATAGGAAAACATCGATATGACATGAATTAGGAAAATGGTCTGTGTTAAATACATATTTTTTCGGGGTGTTCTGCTCGTACCTCTGCTTCTCTCTTTGGGGATTCGGACGTGATGATGATTTATTTTTCATAGATGTCGCTAACAAACGCTTTATGTAGCATATGATCCGGTTCTAAGCAATGAGATACCATATTCCTCGAAATAAATGTGTGAAATTTAATTGTGGAAAATTAACATGCTTAATGATATGCTGGTACTAGAAAACTTTTGCTCTGAACTTTTACTTTGCTATTACTGATATCTTGATATAGTATAAAGAAATTTAGTATAGTTTTAAATAATATCATAGGTTTAAAAAAAAAGCATCTTCACGCCCATATCCCCAAAGGTATTGGCAGAGGCTCAACTCTCAACTCTCAACTCAGCTCTACCCACGACTAGCCGAAGACACTAAGTCCCACAATGTGATAGGTTGCAAGCCTATCGCCAACCAGGCACATTTCCAATCCCGAGTAACACTTTTTTGTATTAGAAAATTGGATAATCCCAATTTGACTTCTGTTGGCTGACCCGGGATTCGAACCCGGGACCTCATGCAGTCAAGTCCAACAACTGAACTGACTGGTCTAAACAGAGGCGATAGGTTTCAATTCAATTTAAAAAGATTTATTACTCATTTAAATAACAGAAAAGGGAAAATAATGAAAAACCCTTAGCCCTTGCATAGATATGCATACAATTTTAGGCCCTCCATTTCGTCTATGACATTACAAAAAAAACAAGATTTCGAAAAAAGCTTTTCGACTGGCTTTTAGATAAAACGTATTATAGTGTAAATGACTTACTTGCAGAAAAGATTCATTGATAATATACATATATAAATATTAACAAATATAAATATGAATGTCTTGGTTGCCGAGGAGTTTGTTTCGCCGTTTCTTTTCTTGTCTGGCTAGGTTTGGAAACGGTGGTAGTGTATGGTAGATAGGGTAAAACTAGATCGTTAAAATTTTTGCTTAAATTAATAAGTGCTAACCTAGTCGTAAATATATTTAAACGAATTAATATGTTAAAATATATAAATAACAAAAATAAAAAATACAATATATTTAATTAAGTTAGATATTTGCACACCACAATGTGGTAGAATATGTTGGTATGAATAAGTATTCTGTAACAACTTTTAAACACACATATTTCGCAAATAAATAAATAAATTTCAAATTTCAATTACAGTTACAAAAAAAAACAAGAGAAGAAATCAAACAGTTTTTAAACTTAATTCACGTTTTGTTTTTCTTTTAATTCCACACATGAAGCTGTTTTAGTATTTACTGTAACACATTTTGTTAACATAAAATTACAAATATGGTGCTGCTGATGTCATATCCGGCGGCGACAACACTTT
>NJDC01000408.1:44451-61342 GCA_002245475.1 Calephelis virginiensis
TCGAAGCGACTCATCCGGATTGATACCACCGTCTTACCTATTCCTGCCGCCATAACATCATGACGTGTTTCGGTTTGGAGTGTAAGGTAGCCGGTAAACTTACTTTTGCTTGAGGTTTAACATCCCGGCCTCAGGCTGGCAACGTACCATTACCACCTTTGGTGTCTCTAGGCGGCGTGAATTTCTTACCATCAGGAAATCTGTCTGCTTGTTTGCCTTCCAATATCATAATAAAGGTCCCTTACAGAGAAAACAGAGAGTGTCGAGTGCCAAACATTACGATCCTTGCAAACTGCCTGGCCTCCTCCACATTCTTAAACCTTTATGACATATTGCATAATTCAGTTCATAGTGTATATATTAATACGTTATGCCAAACTTTGGACCCCGTTTCACGAAAATTGCGCGGACGCAGGAGTATAAAATTTAGCACACTTATCGTTTATATGTAGTAGAAGTGCAGAACGTTAATATTTTTCAATAATAATGCTTATAAAGTACATTAAATCAATAAATAAAAAATGATTCACATTTGAAACACACAAACAAATATATTGATAATAACGATAAAAGATCACAGATGGCGCACTAAAAAGTTTGGAAACAAAGTAGTTGGTTTTGAGAAATGAAAATAGCGTTCTTATCAACAAGATATCAAAAGTTATTGTGGTCGAATTTCGACCAACGGGCGACCACTAGTATGATAAAAAAGAAACAATATTCTCACCAACTCACTTTAACTCAGACTTAAACACTTGAAAATTACCAACAGGCAATCATATCTCATGAAAATGCGGTTGCAGCGTTGAAAAAATTATTTGTTTTAAAAAGTCCGCAATTTCACTGGAATACGTCGTGTTTAGTTCCAAAATTGCATTGGATGAATGCCAAAGTGATAATTGGGTTCCATAAATACGTGCCAACTCGAGAGCCTCGTGTCTTTTTCCAGATGCGATGTTAAGAGACAGAACACACGGAGCGATTTTCACCCGCGCCCGCGGCGTTCGCGGTTTTCCGATTTTATTTCATAACTCATGAGACCGGTAATTTTTGCGGTTCCGCAGCCGCCGTGGTTGAAATTATCGTCCGCAAACTTGGCGGTTGATTATCGCGGCGGTGAAATGGTTGCGGTTGCGGTTAAATAATCAGTACAAATAGTACAAAATGGTCGCCCGCAAAGCGACCGCAGAGCTCGCGGTCGCAACCTGCCGAGGCGGCGGGAGATAGCCGCCCGCATGATTCTATGGGCAGACGACCGCGAATCTGCGGACCCACAACTGCCGCGGGTGCGATTAAAAACCGCGCCGTGATTTCTTTCGCTAACTTGTTTATGTGCGTAGCAGTTCCAGAATTGTTTCTTGATCGTGATAACATTTGTTTTATATTATTGATACTTAATGTGTGTTTTTTTTATGATATTGGAAGGCAAACAAGCAGACGGATTTCCTGATGGTAAGAGATTCACGCCGCCTAGAGACATCAAAGGTGGTAATGGTGCGTTGCGTGCCTAAGGCCGGGATGTAAGGCCTTGAGGAAAAGTAAGTTTACCGGCTACCTTACCCTGCAAATCGGAACACATCATGACGTTATGGCGGCAGGAATAGGTAAGGCGGTGGTACCAATCCGGGTGAGTTGCTGCGAAACTCTAACACCTAGTTAGATGTCTCGGTGCTACTGGCAATAAGCTTATGCACGCCTTTTACGAGCTGCCTGGCAGGAAGGCGGATGGTCTAATCTGCAAAGGAGCCCGGACCAACAAAATTACACAAACACAAAAATCTTAAATTACTTGCATTAAATAGATTTCGAAAAAAGTATTCAACTTACTTTTAGAGAAAACATATTGTAATATCAAAGATTTTCTTGCAGACAATAATAAATATATATAAATAATAAATATAGATAAATTGATTTACATTCCAAAAATTGTTTGTATTAATAAATAATCATGTAATTAATACAAAATACAGTGTCTAAATAGTACCTAACTAAATAATTAAAATTAGTAATTTGATTAAAACCTATTAAAATATTTGAACGCCACAAGTTGGTAGAATGTGTTGGAATACTTAAATATTTTTGTAACATCTTTGTAAAACTAATATTCCACAAATAATTTTTTTTCTTTTCTTTTCTTTTAATTGTGTTAGGTCATGTGTTTGAACTTCAAAACTTTCAAACTTTGAAGTGAGTGCAGTGCAGAAATAACGGCTGAAAAGAATACATGGAAAAAATAATCATGCTCTCCCTGGATATGTATTTCCCGTTGTTCGTCTGGGCTCCCTTGCAGAATAGACCATCTTCCTGTTAGCCAGCGCGTAAAAAGGGACCATAGGCTACCCGTCACTAACACCGTGATATATGACTAGTTGGTAGAGTTATGCAGCGACTCGCCCGGATTGGTACCATCGCCTTACCTATTCCTGCCGCAATAACGTCGGTGCTTGCTATTAACGTGTTTCGGTTTAGAGGATAAGGATAGCTGATAAACTCACATTTGCTCGAGTTGTCGATTGTCTCAAGTTGGCAATGCATCATTACCACTTTTGGTGTCTCGAGATGGCGTGAATTTCTTATCATCAGGAAACCCGTCTGCTTATTTGCCTTCCAATATCATCTTCACGCCCATATCCCCGAAGAGGTAGGCAGAGGTACAACCAAGGCACCCACGACTAGCCGAAGACACCAAATCCCACAATGTAATAGGTGGCAAGCCTATCGCCAACCGGGCACATTTCCAATCCCGACCAACATTTTTTTTATTAGAAAATTGGAAAAATCCAATTTTCTTTTTGTTGGCCGACCCGGGATTCGAACCCGGGACCTCATGCAGTCAAGTCCAACACCCGGACCGCTAGACCACAGAGGCGATATCATCATTAATAATATCATCAAAAAAATGTATCAGCTCCAGGTTATGGAACAAGGTGGCTACGGAACAAAGAACTCGACAACGGTGATGATATAAGTACGAAATTTATTGTATGTAATAACTTGCCAGATTGGTATTTCGTTCCAGTAATTGAAGATAACTGGTTTTATATTAAAGTTCAAAGTTTTATCCCCTAATAACGGACTACTAAATGAAAAAATCTAATTAAATAAATGCTTGAAAAGTACAACAAAAGCTTCATAAAATTCAAATTATTTAGTGGTACTTTTGTGTACTCCAGGCGGAAAAAGACAACTTGCCTGCCGCTGCGCTAAACGAAGTTGCTTCTTTTATCTCCATTTGTCAGAAAAGTTGCATAATCACCTTCTTTTATTTTGAATTTCATCTGCAACAAAGAACTCATTTAGTACATAACTATCTGCGGAAACAATAAAGAAAGGAACTAAAAATTTCGCCTAAGATTTGGATCCTCAGTAGCTCAATGGTTAGAGCATGCTCTAACCATTGAGCTACTAAGAGAATGTTCAGGTTTGAATCTTGGGAAGCGGGAGCTCAGTAGCTCAATGGTTAGAGCATGCTCTAACCATTGAGCTACTGAGAGAATGTTCAGGTTTGAATCTTGGGAAGCGGGAGCTCTAACCATTGAGCTACTGAGAGAACGTGCAGGTTCGAATCTTGGGAAGCGGGATTTTTTTTTAGAAAAGTAAAGTAAAGTCTCTTCTCGGCGATATCCTCGACGAGGTAGGCAGATGCATAACCAGGGCACCCACGACTAGCTAAAGACACCAAGTCCCACAGTGTGATAGGTGGCAAACCTATCGCCAGCCGGGTACACATCCAATACTGAGGAAAACTTTTTTTAGACAATTGAAAAAAACATATTTTCTTTTTGTTTCCCGACCAGAGTATTGAACCCAAGACCTCATGTAGTCAAGTCAAATACCCGGACCGCCAAAGCACAGAGGCGACTAAAATAAAGATCTATTTTAGAAAATTTTGTTTTGTCATGTTTGTTGGCCTCGGTTTCTCTTCTGCCAACAATTACTCATGTAATATTTTATTACCTCAGATCAGATTTAAACTTTTACCTTGTATGTTTCACTTACAAATTATTTACTCAGTTTTTAAACAATGGTAAAAAATATCACAAAGTGCTAAACAGTTTGGCGCAACATAGATATAAAAAAATAAAAGAATTAAGTTTGCTATGTTTTTTATTCACCAAAATCATATGACACTAGTTGCCTTAAATCTAAATGCCTTTAACCTTATTTTCAAATTAAACGGGTTATACCTATGTGTCAAGTTTCATGTGTCAACTTAAGAAAACTTATTACAAAGTTCGGGTTCGCTACGTATCTATGGAAGTCCCACCTCTTTTTACGTAGTATTTATATACTCTTTGATGCTAAAATTCAATTTAACAAGCGGTTCCCGGTAAGCCACGAATTGCGACAAATATCAACTCGACATGATAATATGCGATATAATGCGACCAATATTTGTAATACGTCTCGTTAAAGACTGTTTATAGCTGTAATTAAGACCACAAATACATACGACGATAATATCATCGCCTTGTTACACAGAGTATAGAATTATCACCACGTAATTACGATATCGGTGACATGAAAATTTTAATTGAAATAACTTTTATTTGCATATAAATAAGTAATAAAAAGATTTTCCCGTAATGGAAAATTAATAATACTAGGTGTTAGAGTTTCGCAGCGACTCGCCCGGATTGGTACCACTGCTTTACCTATACCTGCCGCCATAACGTCAGTTCTTGCTATTGATGTTTTTCGGTTTGGAAGCTAAAGTAGCCGGTAAACTTGCTTTAACTCAAGGTCTTTAGTTTAAAAAAATATTTGAGGTTTGGTTTAAAAAAAATGTCGTCGCGCATAAATACCACTTGTATGATTCAAGTGAATAAAGATTTTTCTGATTCTGATTCTGGTCTAACATACCTTAGGTTGGCGACGCACCATTACCACCTTTGGTATCCCTATATTGCGTGAATTTCTTACCATCAGGAAATCCGTCTGCTTGCTTTCCTTCCAATATCAAATAATAATAATTAGTACATAGTATTTTTTTTGGTTCTGGTAGTGGTTTATTGGCTTATGGTAGGAAATTAGTCGTAGTTGTTAGCGTCGTTTATGCTATCGGTGCATTGCTGATATTTTATTGAATTAGGCGTTACTTTGCGGAAATCCATTATAACAGATGTAAAATAAGCCTTTATTTTGCTAATTCCGCGTAAACAGTGTAACTGTTGTGGCAAAAAAATTTTGTGCATTGCGGATCAACTCCTTTACTTATAAAACTGAACCCGTTGATCTGATGTGTTACTTCAAATTTGCTAAAGAAATAAAGTTACACACCAAATCAACGGGCACATAAGTTTCATTAGTAAGGTTCTAATATATACCCACCCAACTAACCTTTCCTCCAGACCGAAACACAACAGTGACAAATAGTTATATTGGTAACAGGAATAGATAGGGCAGTAGATGCCTACCCAGTAAAGTTAATTCTGTTCTCTACAATCAACTTATTTAGTAACTGAATAAACTAAAGTTTACCTAATTTTTAATGGTTCCAACAAATAGAAAGACGCGTAAATAGTGATCAAAGCATGAGCATGTACCATACTCGGCATAGCAATGCATTGATTATTAACATTTTATCTACGTAATCTTATTCATAAGAATCAGAAAATTTTCAGTATGAACTACGTTTCAGTTTGCAGCTTTGCCTGCGTAATTTAGCTTCTACTGCACCGATTTTGATGAAACAAATCCTATATTACTCAGGGATAATGTAGCATTCTAAAAATGAAAGAATTTTTGAAATCGGTCCAGTAGTTTCGGAGCCTATTAATTTCAAACAGACAAAAAATCAAACCTTTCCTCTTTACAATATCAGTATAGACTAGTTGTTGCCCGCGGCGTTGCCCGCGTGGTTAATTATCCTACAGAAATATTTTTTCGGGATAAAAACTATCTTATGTGTTAATCTAAGTTACCCTTTATGTATGTGCGAAATTTCATAAAAATCGGTTCAGCAGTTTTTGCTTAAAGGAGTAACAAACAAACAAACTTTCGCATTTATAATATTAATAGGAAATAGGATGAAACTGGCTGTTTTTTGGAGAATTAATATGTATGCTAATTGTAAATATTAACAACGAACTAATACCAAGTGCCGACGGTGAATAATGTAAATCAAATGAATATGGTTCGTCTATGTTTACGTCTTATGTAAGTCACGTCGTCACAATAATTCAATTACAAGGTCGTACAGCGCCCCCATAAGACGTGAGATGAGTTTCAATGACATTTCACGTTAACACTTAACGCAACATCTGTCAAAATTCATGTCAAGCACGTCAGTTGTCTTAAAAAGGCATAACCTCTATAATTGCCATTATTGCTTTTTGATCCGTCTTTTTTTTTACAGATAAGACCACCTGCCTTCCTGCCAGGAAGCTCGTAAAATACGAGCAAGGGCTCACCGTTATTTGTACCATGAAATCTGGCTAAAATTAAACTGTAGTATCCCTTAGCTGTTAGCGTTGATTTTTAGTGCACCGTGTAACTTCCGTATAAAATATCCTGTCCAGTAGTAAGTTTGTAAAAAAACAGACTAGCAAAATACATCCAAAGAACTGCCAGGAAGTTCGGAAAATATACATAATTTAACAGTCACTTATACCGTGATATCTGAATAGGCGGTATAGTTGCATAGCGACTCGCCTGGATTGGTACCACCGCCTTACCTATACCTTATGCTATAACAAAAGTGCTTGTTGACAGGGGATTCGAACCCGGGACCTTATGCAGTCAAGTCCAACACCTGAACCGCTAGACCACAGAGGCGAAATAAAAGGTTGCGTGAATTTAGGAGATCTATCTATATCTCTACTATTAAGAATACTATACTATTAATAACTCAGTACCTATATTAATTCAATAAAAATAAATATAAAACATAATATATTATAATCAGGATATAAATGTGGCAAATAAATCTATTGTATATATAAAAGAAAGTCATGTTAGTTACACTGTTTATAACTCAGTAACTACTAAACCGATTTGGCTGAAAAATTATAGGAAGGTAGGTTAGAACCATGATAAGAACATAGGATACTTTTATCCAGTTCGATTGGGAGGAAACTAGGAAACTCGACTTTTTATTTTCCCCCTACAAACTGAAAGGCTGGAATGAAGTTCGCCGGAACTGCTAGTTTTAAATAAAAGAGATTTCAACGTTTGTTTTGATATATCACTTCGATCTCCAATCATAAGCTTCTTAAAGTGTTAAAGAGACATTTTTGCGAATATTTGGCCAATAAAGAACAGATTTTAAGGTTTTTTCGGAGGTCATAATTTCAAGATCGTTTCGTCTAAGTTTGATGACTAGTGATATTCGAGTTATATTACATTATTAAGTGACACGATGGTTATCAAACTAATAATATAAAAGTGAAAGTTTATTTGTTTGGATGTGTGGGTGTTTGTCTGTCGATCACGCAAAAACAACTCAAAGGACTTTGATGACACTTGGTACACAGACAGGGTATGAGCTGACTTGCTGAATACTTTTTATACCGGTTAAATGCTCCCTTGGGAATTCCACGCGGGTGAAGCCGCAGGTGGAAAGCTGGTACAGTTATAAATAGTAAATAACATTTTATTGATAACTCACTCAGCTAACTTAAACTTAGTGCTGACCACCAACTTAACTTATTTTAAGCGTATGCTATTTTTTTTAAGAATCGACAAGGAACAAACTAGTCATGTCAGATTAGACATGTCAATTCGTGGAATTTGGAATGAATGTTTTCCGAAGAAGAGATTAATAATATATTCCTAGTATAAAGTAAATTAAAGTAAGTTTTTAATACTATCGTTGAAAGAAGTAGCGATAAATTAAAATACGTTTAGCTTTTTATAATATTTTAAATGTGATGAACGGATCCCTGACCTTAAAATAACTAGTATTTAAACAACACCCTTACGAAGAAAGATCTATCTAATTTAATAAGCCTTATACATAAAATACTAAAAAGCCTAATCGCCAATGAATTTACGATGGATGAAAGGAATTGTAATATTTCTTTTTTTATTAAGATGTCGAAGAAAGCTTTTGTATTCTGCCAACCGCAAACGCATAAATCTTGTCGTGTAGGTTCCATACTAATTCACTCACTTAATCTCGAAGGTCTGACAAAGAAAAAAAATTACATGAGAATTTGGATATTGTTTATGAATCTCTTTTTCTACGTTATTTGAAAGCAGGCATGTACTTACTTCTAGCTACTTGCTATAGGTACTAAAGTGTGTTGTTAATATGAGGCTCGGATGTTAAGTTTTAAGCGATTTCGCTTAACCTGTGATATTGGTGTGTGGGTTATTCCTATTGATGTAAGAATTATAGGTAAGGCATTTTAGGAAATGGTAGATGAAGATATAATCTGAATGATTTTTAACACATCTCTTTTAATATCTTTGTACATTCTAGACAAAAATGGGCCAAGTCACTGATACATTTTGACATAAAAATATTTTTTTATTATTCCGCACTTGGTGAGAAGTTATTGGGCAGTGTTGTAAAAAGTGTTTGCGTAATCAGTATTCTTTGAGAAGAACGAGATTGTTTTAAAATTATGACGAAATTGTTATTTAAAGTGAAAAACAAAAATGTTTTAACTTTACCAAAAAAATGTATAAAAAGGAACTATTTCCTTAATTATTAGGAAGTTGGCGATAGCCTTGCCACTTATCACATTGTGTGACTTAGTATCTTCGGCTAGTCGTGGGTACCCTGGTTGTGCCTCTGCCTACCTCTTCGGGGATATGGGCGTGAAGATACTTTTTTTTATTTCCTTACATTTTTTTTATTTTAAATGTTAATAATTGTAAACTGTCTTCAAAAATACGAACTCAACGGTCTATTTGTTATACCTTTTTTTCACACCTTCCTTCCACTTTTAAACAATTTTATGACAATAAGCTTGAATCAACTTCTACAAAAAGAATAACGGTTATTTTAACAAATCTTAACAAAATCAAAAATGCCTCATTACATTTCACAAATATGGAATTACATATATTCACGCCCATATTCTCGAAGATGTAGGCAGAGATACAACTAGTAATCCAGTAAAAAGTTAAATGAAACCATGATCTGACCAGTTTTGGCACAATGAGTAAAACTGTGTACATTAATACTTAAATACTGATATTATGAAAGACATTTTGATTTAAATTAAAGGGAAAGGGATGAAAAAAATAAAAAAAGGGTTGAAAATGCCTTTTTTTAAAATAACGTAATAACGTAGTAATAAATAACGTAGGAAATAGAAAAAAAAGTTTCAAATAAAAGTTGTAGAAAAAAAATTCTACACAAAAAAGTTCCTCTTCATTTTTTTTGTTATCTGATTTAGTTAAGGGGAAAGGGATGAAAAAAATAAAAAAAGGTTAAAAATGCCTTTTTTAAGATAACATAATAACGGTAGGAAATAGAAAAAAAAGTTTCAAATAAAAGTTGTAGAGAAAAAAATTCTTCACAAAAAAGTTCCTCTTCATTTTTTTTTGTTATCTGCTTTAGTTTAGCTGCAAAAAATCAAAATAAATTTGCTTTGTAATTAATTATAAAAACTTTAGGGTTAGATTTAATTTGTCTAACTTGATGAAGCTTATTTTACATTTGTTATAATGGGTTTCCGCAAAGTAACGCCTGATTTAATTTAATATTGTCTAACTTGTCTAGGGATATTTATTTATTTATTTATTTTCGTACATATAGATATGTTTGTAGAAAATATGTATGTAGGTGATCGCAATGAAGTCTTTGAATTAAGTGTAAGCTAAGTTGTTTTAAACCAAAAACTATTTTTTTACAAAATAAAAAAAACATTTATTTTTCCAAAACAAATTTTTGGTTATATCGTACCTATATTTGCAGGGATAGGTACAACAACAGAATCCACGTCTTTATATTTAATGATAATATATTTTCATTTATTTTTTTATGTTAAAGGAAGGCAAACAAACCGACGGATTTTCGGATGGTAAAAAAATTTACGCCATCGGGATATTAGGCCTCGAGCTAAAGTAACTTTACCAGCTACCTTACCCTCCGAACCGGAACACGTCATGACGTTATGGCGACAAGAATAGGGAAGGCGGAGGTATCAATCAGGGCAAGTAGCTGCAAAACTCTACCACCTAGTCAGATGTCATGGTGTTAGTGATGATAATCCTATGCTCGCTTTTTACGAGCTGCCGGGCAGGAAGGCAGATGGTCTATTCTGCAAAGGAGCCCGGACCAACACGGGGAGAATGATACTTTAACTAAAAGAAAACCTATATTTTTCTTTTTAAACATGTCTTTGTGGTCCTACCAATGCAAGTAGTTACACAGCACTTTACCACTAAACAAATCCTACTAGTCCTACTAGTATTATAAATGCAAAAGTTTGTATGTTTGTTTGTTTCTCCTTTACGCAAAAACTGCTGAACCGATTTTCATGAAATTTGGCACACACAAAGAGGGTAACTTGGATTAACACATATGATAGTTTTCACCCTAAAAATGTTCCTGTGGGACTATTAACCACGCGGGCAACGCCACAGGCAATAGTTAGTACTAGTATAAATTTACGAGTTACAAATAATATTACTAACTACCAAGTAGTACCGGAATCGATTCAACAGTTTCAAAGTCATAAAGTGCAAATGCCTAATACATTCGTCCCTAGGTAGAACCAAGCGGCACCGTTTGTCAACTATGATAATTGAGTTTAGAATTGGATTTGGATATTATTATACCATAATCTAAGGTAATTCATTCTAATAAAGTAACAGTTATGCAATAAGTTGAAGTAACATTAATTAGTTTTCTTATGGAAATTTCTTAACGCTCATATTCTTGAAGATTGAGGCAGCTGTACTACTACATGGGGCACACTGAAAGTTTTGCAATTCTAGCTAATCGGAACTTTTTGAATTTCGAATGTTATAGTTTTATAACGTTGCAACCTTCTTAGTAATAAAAAAAAAACAAAAATTTTTCAATTCCTTTTTTATCACACCTCAAAGTTCTACGTATGCAACGAAAATGGAATGAAGTCGAAAAGATTTTAAGACTGACTCCAGACAGACTCCGCAAGACTGTGCCGCTCGTCTTCAAAATGCTTTTGGGAGAACAGTACCTTGTTTGAGCACCATGAGGCGATGGTTTGCTGAATATAAGAGAGGTCGAGTTTCTTTACATGACAAATTTCGTAAAAGGCGGCTTTCAACTACCGTCAACTGTGTTTTTTTTCTTAGTTACGGGTCCCATCGGTACAATTCCACTTGAAGTGTTAATGCCGAGTGTTAGAAAAAGTTCGCGAAAGACGACCCAAAAGTTGCATTCTCCTACATCATGATAAATTACGCTTCTTTACACATCGCCAACAAACCAAAGTCATTTTCAGGTTCCGAAAAAGTATATCTCGTCATTCATCCTGCGCATAGTTCTGACCTAGCACACTATGATTTCTGTGTTTTTCCCAAAATCAAAGGTTTTAGTTTTACCAACTCCGAAGAGGCAATGATAGCGTTCAATCACCAAGTAGAAAACATGCCTTCAATTCTGATGTCCTCCTGATTTAAAAAATGGTTAGATCGTATAAAAAATGATTAAAATGTAAAGGAGATTATTTTGAAAAGCAATTAACATAATATTTTAGTCTTAACATGTAGTTTTTTAAGTTATGCTAAACTTATAGTGTGACCTACGTAGTATACCTACATTAGCTGAAAGTGTTATTTTATTTCACAATGTGGTAGGCAAACCTTTTGCCCATTGGATACTTTTCTAATCCCGAACAATATTGTTTTAATAGTTTATTTGATCGCCTCTGTGGTCTAGCGGTTCAGTGTCAGATTTGACTTCTTGACCTATCCCTACATCCCGGCCTTAGGTTGGCAATGGTACGTCAATTCTGCAAAGGAGAATTGACGTACCATTACGTACATTACCAACACGGGGAGGAACTAGTGCAATGATACTAGTAATAAGTAACTACTGCTTGACAACGTTTTATCGCTGTGATTAGATGTGATTGTGGTACGTGTCAATCAGGCCTTATATAAAAAATGCAAATGAAAATTCGGGCGAAGATGCGACAAAAATTCCCACTCTCCCCCATTCGGGGGAAAGCATTTGGGGGAAACTGGGAATAGACCATAATATTTAACAACTGAAGTATGGACGCTAAACAAATATTTTCAATTACTTATGTATAAGAAATTATAGCAATGGGAAGTATTCCATTTTAAGAAAACTTACAAAGATTTTTCTTTCATAAGCCCATGATCTGAGGGCACAAACGAAAAGGCTGTATTGAATGGGTGCTTCTTTTACAGGTTAATCGGAACTGCTGTATGTGCTTTCAAAGTAATAAAAATCGGCTTAACAGGACACGTATAGAAATGTTGAGTTCGAAACGTATTGAGGGATTCGATTTTTTTCAACTTCTAAGTGGGCGGCTTGTTTGAGGTGATAGTATAGCTCTGTGATCTTGATAAAATTGGTATTTTAGAAAAATGTTTGTAATTAACAAAATCAAACAAACAATAAAAAAAAGAAAGAAAGGCAAAGCCCAACAATCACTGCTTGGGTAATTAAAAAATTTGGAAAATTATAACAACACCAAACATGCAATAGGTAGATATCTTGTAGATCAATGTAAATCAGTGTCACTGGAATGTGATACTAAAACGTGAAAGGTGCTAAGTTTCAAAGTATAAGAAGTGTCTTTTTAATTTCATACCTCGAAACACATTTCGAATTACTATTGTTTACCAAGTAATTTGATAACGAAACATTATAAAGTTAGTGTTTGTAAAATTAAAATATTTGTTAAATCTCGATTTCATTTATAAGCTTAATAAATATAAAAAATAGCTTTAGTACTTTCAAAATTTTTGTTTTATATCATTTATTTATGATATTAGAAGGCAAACAAGCAGACGGATTGACGTAAGAAATTCACGCCGCCTAGAGACACCAAAGGTGGTATTGGTGCGTTGCCAACCTGTGGCCGGGATGTTAGGCCCCGAGCAAAAGTAAGTTTACCGGCTACCTTACCCTACGAACCGGAACACGTAATGACGTTATGGCGGCAAGAATACGTAAGGCAGTGGTACCAATCCGGATGAGTCGCTGCGAAATTCTACCACCTACTCAGATGTCACGGTGTTAGTGACGGTAAGCCTATGCTCGCCTTTTACGAGCTGCCTGGCAGGAAGGCAGATGGTCTAATCTGCAACGAAAGCCCGGACATGAAAACATATTAGAACTATAAAATCTGAAATAACTTCAATAGACATGAAATGCTGATTTACGATTTTAACATGTATAGATATTGGCCAAGTAAACTTTGTAGGGTCAAACACGCACTATACTATACTCTTAATATGTTGCGAGAAGTTTTATCCGTATATTTGTCTAGACATATTTTGACTCATACTGGGTAAATACATTCCAATTCCAACACGCTCCAAGTTTTATTTCAACTTGAGGTAAACACCTTCAAAGATGAGTTTCTCGTTTGTCAAATAAACTGATGTAGGAACGATTTTAATATTTTTCCTTTTGATCTCTAGAACACGTGTGTGATAAAATAGGTAGACTTATGAAAGATTCTTACATATTTGTTTACATGTTCCAACATTACTACTTTTACCATGAAATACATATCTTGAAAACTATAAGCAGGGAATATTGTACGTTATTAAGATCGTCAACATTTTTGATAAAACTAAAATAAGAGTTTCGAAAGGTCAAAAGGTATTATAATTTTGAGGTGGTCCTACCTTATAAATTTCGAAAAGTAACTATTCATTTCCAAAGCTACCGTATAAATAATAGGTTAAGCACAAACAACCGACTCCAATTTAATTGTCACGTCACGGTTTTAATAATTATTTTCTCGAAAAGTAACGATATTTTTCGAAAATTTCGAAAGGTCAAAAGGTATTATGATTTTGAGGTGGCCTTCCCTTATAAATTTCGAAAAGTAACTATTTATTTCCAAAGCTACCGTATAAATAATAGGCTAAGCACAAACAAACGACTCCAATTTAATCGTCACGTAACAGTTTTAATAATTCTTTTCTCGAATAGTAACTATATTTTTCGAAAGTTTCGAAAGGTCAAAAGGTATTATGATTTTGAGGTGGTCCTCCCTTATAAATTTCGAAAAGTAACTATTCATTTCTAAAGCTACCGTATAAATAATAGGTTAAGCACAAACAATCGACTCCAATTTAATTGTTACGTAACGGTTTAATAATTCTTTTCTCGGAAACTAACTATATTTTTCGAAAGTTTCGAATGGTCGAAAGGTAACATGATTTTGAGGTGGTCTCACTTAAATTATATTAAGTTTCAACCATTTTTAATAATGTACATATATGAAAAATCTGACATATAGAGATTCTATCCATGTTGGTCTGGGCTTCTTTGCAGAATAGACCATCTGCCTTCCTGCCAGGCAGCTCGTAAAAGGCTAGCGTAGGCTTACTGTCACTAGCACCGTGACATCCTACTATATGGCAGAGTTTCGCAGCGAGTTGCCCGGATTAGAATCATCGCCTTACCTATTCCTGCCGCCATAACGTCAATGCTTGCCGTTGACGTGTTCCGGTTAGCAGGATAAGGTAGCCGGTAGATTTACTTTGCTCGAGACCTAAAATCTACACATCATGTTTGCAACTCACCACTACCAAATTACCATCAGTATAGCCCTCTGCTTGTTTGCCTTGCAATATCATAGTATATATTACCTATATACTTAGTATTACAAAACTTTTTATGAAATTAGTGTAGATGCCTAACTAGATCAACCAACCACGAGGCTCGGGTTCGATTCCCGACGGGGGCAGGCATTTGTGTGATAAACAATTAAATGTATGCATTTCCGGGTCCGGATGTTTCCACTGTAATATTATAAATGCAAAAGTTTGTGAGTATGTATGTGTGGATGTTTGTTACTCTTTCACGCTCGAAAGGCTGAACGGAATTTGGAACACAGATAGATTGTGACCTTTATTAACGTATAGTGTACTTCTGATCCCGATCGCACAACAGGTTCCTGTGAAGATGTGGGCGAAGCCGCAGGCAACAGCTAGTTAAGTATAATTCACAAGCAACTAATCCGATCTTTGTCAAATTTATATGGAACCATGCCTTTCAAAATAAGAACCATCAAAAGTTGCACGTTATTCTTAACCCAACTGTTTAAGTCTACCAGTTCACCATTAAACATGGAATACGTCAATAGCGAACACCGATGTTATAGCTGAAGAAATATGTATTCTAGTCGCCTCTGTGGTCTAGCGGTTCAGGTTTTGGACTTGACTGCATGAGGTCCCAGGTTCGTATCCCGGGTCGGGAAACAAAAATAATTAGTTTTTCCAATTTTCTAATAAATGTTGCTCGGGATTGAATATGTCGGGGTTGTGGGCTTGCCACCTACCACATTGTGGGACTTAGTGTCTTCGGCTAGTCGTGGGTGCCTTGGTTGTGCCTCTGCCTACCTCTTCGGGAATATGGGCGTGAAGAGATGTGAATTCTATTTAGTCAAGAATATGAATAAACAATGAGCATGTCCATCAAGATATATGGAGAAGGCAAATGACAGGCTATCGTAGCTTACATATCATCCCTCAAGGCAGTTACATCCTATGGATATTATGACCAACACACGTTATAGTTGGCAAACATAACATTGGCATTGACTAATATGTCCGACGTGTCTTTCGGATAATTAGTATTGGTTTATGTATTTCTTGTTAGGTTGCTGGTAAACATGTGTCTGGGGCTGATGCGTTTATGTACTAACAGTATATATCACGATATGTTTCTAAGGGGGTTTCTTTTTTTGAAAGTTCTAAAACGGTACGGTGTTTCTAAAAGTTTTTTATTCTTATTAAGTTTTATTTATAGGAACTAACATTTGGCTTTATTTTTAAATAAAAATTTGAATTTGATAATCCCTGCCGAAATTTACAAAGGTAAGCCAAGAGCTATCTCGATCACGTCAGATTAAAAAAAAATCCGAATCGAAACTAGTCCATCCGAAGAAATATTATGAACCACAGACACACACACTCGTATATATATAAGGTTTTTTTTATAATATGTTGCGACTTATTCGACACCGTCAATAAAACACAATTGATCTTCTCTGTAAAAAAAGATTTATTACAGTTATTTTACTGAAACAACAAAATTTACAATTTTATATGAAATAATTTTTTTATCAAGAAATCTTTACATACCTGTAAAAAAAAGAAACGACATTTAATGTTATTAGCTACGGTGTCTGTTACTTTATTAATAATCCTTTTAAATAATTTTTACTTTAAGTTTTCTTTTATGACACGAAACGCCATGTTTTTTGACAGACCATAATTTATTCTTTTTCTCAATTTGAATGATGAGAATTCGAAAGAGAATTATAATTTTCTTTACATATATATTTGGAGAGAGACACATCAAACTTAAAACGGCCCTCTTTTTCTCTATTGTGGGTTTAACCCACATTACACATTAAAATTGTCCTACCATTTCCCATCTTTTACTTATAGTGTAGAGTTGCATGTCGGCGTTGAATTGCAGCAATAATCAGTAAAAAAGTATAAGTAAGTATTCCTGGAAAGGATACACAAATTGAATCTGATCCCAAAGTAAGTAAATTATATGCTTGTGTTATGGGTGTTAGTCAACGATTCTAATACATAGAAATACTTAAATAGATACCAGAACAAATTTAATAAACACCCAGACCTGGAAATGAAGACATCTATATGTTCATTATACAAACCTTGCCATAAAAATGTTTTTAAATCGTGTCTTCACGCCCATATCCCCGAAAATGTAGGCAGAGGTACAACCGGGGCTCCCACGACTAGCTGAAGACATTAAGTC
>NJDC01000408.1:69299-91891 GCA_002245475.1 Calephelis virginiensis
TTGGTCGGGATTGGAAATGTGACCGGTTGGCGATAGACTTGCCACCTATCACATTGTGGGACTTAGCGTCTTCGGCTAGTCGTGGGTGCCTTGGTTGTACCTCTGCCTACCTCTTCGGGGATATGGGCGTTAAGATACTAAAATATCAGCATAATTATGTAACTTATATTACTTATATACTGAACATAGAAACAACATTGCTGTATTTCTTTTTGTATAATCTAGATATAAACATAAAAAATTAATCCCCAATTATTATTCAAGTATTCATCGAATCACGCCTGGAGAAGCTTTTAATGAAAAGAAAAATTGGGAAAATTGAAGAGGAAATGGGAAAAACAATACTTTAACCTATACAAACATAATTTGGCAGCTGTTAATGTCAAGCGATGGAAAGTTCGCAGGTTCGGCTAGTTGTTAATGCATATTAATGGCCGCTTGCACATTAATGTTAACATTAACGTAAAGTTGCGGAGCTACATTAATAATGAGTTAAATTATAAACATACTATTATAAGTATGGATGGATGTAGGTACCCGGGGAGATCAAGGTTGACATTCCACAATCAGATCATTCGGATATTATCCGAGGGTGGTGTCAAGAGTCTGCGAAACCGGCGTGTTTGTATGAAAAGGATAATGAATGTGAAGGAAGCCAGACAGGTTTTAGGATCGTGAGGTCTGGCACTCGATACTCTCTGTCTACCCCATAAGGGACTTGGCGTGGAGATATGTATGTATGTACTATGTATGTATGTAATTTAAAAGAGTTGTAGATTTGATGGAAGATACCTGGGAGACCAAGGTTGAGATTCCATGAGAAAATAAAGTGGTGTTAAGAGTCACTAAAACTAATAAATAAATATCCCTGGACAAATTACACAAATTGAATTTAAGCCCAAAGTAATCAAATTATATAATTGTGTCATGAGTGTTAGTCAATGATACTAATCTATATATTAATACGTGATGCCAAAACTTTGGACCCCTTTTTACGAAAATTGCGCGGACGCAGAAGCATAACATTTATTGGCTTACTTATAGTTTATGTGTAGGAGAAGTGTTAACGCTAATATTTTTCAATAGTAATGCTTATAAAGTACATTAAATCAATAAACAAAACATTACCCACACTACAATGCATTTGACACACACAAACAAATATTTTGATGTTGACGATAAAAGATCACAGATGGCGCACTAACTATTCAGGAAACAAATCAGTTGGTCTAAGAAACGAAGATTGCGTTCTTATCAACAAGATATTAAAATTTGGATATTAAAATTTATTATGGTCGACTTTTGACCAATGGACGACCACTAGTACATAGAAATACATGACTATATACTATAATAAATTTAATAAACGCCAGACCCGAAAAACAGACATCTAAATTCTAATCATGACTGTCCCCGTCGGGAATCGAACCAAGACCTCGTGGTTTATCTGTCAAGTTAGGCATGTATTCTAGCCCCTCGATGAATGAGGTGTTGAAACTGCTGTATTTGTATGAAAAAGGGATGAATTAAGAGGAAGCAAGGCAAGTTTGTAGGAATCGTACCCTCGATTGCTCGATACTCTCTGACGCCCTAGGAAGGACGTTAGATTGGTGGTCCTTGAGTGATTTAATCTTGTATAATTTACCATGTTTAAAAAGCTAACTTATATTTTCATATTTAACCGAAAGTGGAGAGAAGGTCTGCAAAGATATTTGGCATTCAATAGTCTCTGCCTACTACGGTAGATACTTGGCGTGAAGCCATGTTTGTATCTATTAAAATTAACGCAGGTACCGCAAAGTACCTTTTTATGTTATATTTTGTACAAAATATTAAACTCATTTAATTTTAATTGAAATTGATTCGATTTCATAGTTCGATGAATTCTAAAGTATGCATTTGTTGTATCAATAATATTACTGAATGTTTAATAACGTGAAATGCAGCAAAAAGCATATAATTATATAAACGTTATATTTATAAATATGATGTATAGATATAATATAGATATGATAGTAAACTGATGTAAACGTAAACTGTAATCACTGATAAGGAATAATTATTGTGTTAATTACTGTAGACGTTGTTAGCTGAAGAAAGAAGACTAAGTTTAAATCTTACAGTATTCTTTTTATTTTTAAAAGTGTACTTTCGAGATGATCTCATTGCTACCAATTCAGGAGTTGATGATAGTATACCCGGAAACTCGACAGAATCTTTTTTGTTTACTTAAGACAAAATGTTCATTTGAAATAAAAGTCAGTTTTTTGTAGTTAATATTAATAGTTATTATTAAACAAGTAGCTGACTAGCTTTCCTTGTTGTAATAATTGATAACCGGAGCTTTTAAATAACTTTTATAGTAGTCTTACTTATGCCAAAAGAATTGCTACAATTTTATTTTGAGTTAATACTGATTATTTAATGTTTTTACACCTAATACTAGCAGTTAGTTTGCTCGCGTGTCAGTTAGTATACTCGTATTTACTGACTTTTATACAAACTTTCAACCCCTATTTTACCCTCTTAGGGGTAGAATTTTCAGAAACGCTTAAATACGTAACTAATCATTTTCAATAAGGAGTTCAAACATTTTTTTTCAAGGAGTTTTAAAAAAACGAGTTTT
This sequence comes from Calephelis virginiensis, assembly GCA_002245475.1. Lineage (NCBI taxonomy): Eukaryota > Metazoa > Arthropoda > Insecta > Lepidoptera > Riodinidae > Calephelis > Calephelis virginiensis. The sequence goes on from NJDC01000408.1 coordinate 71,926, forward strand.
CTCCATTCACCCACTTAGGGGTAGAATTTTCAGAAACGTTTAATTACGTATCTATTTATTTTTTAACAAGTAGCTCAAAAATAAAGTTTCATATCTCTTACCTAAAAAACGATGATCTTCCATACAAATTTTCGAACTCCTTTAGGGGTAGAATTTATAAAATTCCGTCCTTAGTACTCAATAAAATGACCCTACTCAACAAATATCATGGCTGTTACTCTAACAGCTTTCGCTCAGCTATGATAAATCAGTCAGTCAGGACACGTTATTTTATAAGTACTTTCATACATACACATACATATCTTCACACCAAATCCCTTCCGAGGTAGGCAGAGAGTATCGAGTGCCAGACCTCACGATTCCGACAAACCTGCCTGGCTTCCTTTACATTCATTACCCTTTTCATACAAACACGCCGGTTTCGGAGACTCTTGTCTGTTTTTATAAGTATAGATATTTGAAATTAGAACAACAAAAGTATCATTGGAAGTAGAAGCATTTCGCGTGGTCATCTCATCATGCTTGAACGGATGGACTAATATTGCAATTTTTTTTGTTGTGTTGGTAAGGAAAAACGGAAAAATATGAAAAACATTAGTTTTTCCATACAAACTCTTAATAGTTACTAATATCATGCGATACGAAGTTCGCCGGTTCAGTTAGTAGTAAGTATTTGAAATTAAAATAACAAAAGTGTCATTGGAAGTATATTACATGCTCGCTGATCGTAGAAATGGCATCGGTTTATTCCTCGTAGCTGAAATGACACACCGGCTGCAAACAATCCGTACAAACGAGCACCACAGTGGGTCATCTCAACACAATCGCGTTAAATGATTCAATATATCAACGTCGGACATGCGACTCCGACCTTAGATCAGCCTTTACATTCGATCTTATATTTTCGATTCTTGATTTTATATTGGTGTCTTATTGTATTTACTTATACTAGTGGTCGTCCATTGGTCGAAATTTGACCATGACAAATTTTAATATCTTATTGATAAGAACGCTATCTTCATTTCTCATGACCAACTACTTTGTTTCCAAACTTTTTAGTGCGCCATCTGTGATCTTTTATCGTTATCATCATTATATTTGTTTGTGTGTGTCAAATGCATTGTAATGTAGGTAATATTTAATTTATTGATTTAATGTACTTTATAAGCATTATTATTGAAAAATATTAGCGTTCTGCCCTTCTCCTACACATAAACTATAAGTGTGCCAAATTTTATGCTCCTGCGTCCATGCAAGTTTCGTAAAAAGGGATCCAAAGTTTTGGCATCACGTATTAAAATACAGATTCCTTCCTAGTCATTTACGAGGTAGGATAGCATAGACTAAAATATTCGGGTACTTAATTTCAATTAATATAAAATGGGTCAATACCCGTAACTCTTACCTTCTTATGCCCGGTATTTTATTCCTATATTCAAGAAACGAGCCGTTTTGTTTACGAATAGTCGTTTTTTGTACAATAAGTATACATAAAATTTAAAAAAAATCTTACGACGGTCTTTCATTATCGGCTGTTAACACAATTTGTGTAACTATGAGCAACGCTTTGTCACTTTCAGGCAACTTACCATTGGTTATACTAACAGATTACAATTTGTTAATTTTAGGAACCGGGCTTTCATCTGGAAATGCTTTAAAAATACTTAACCATTTTTGTCTCTGTTGCCTCCATATGTGGTTCGGTGTTGTCGTTGACCACTTGGGGTCTTGCATTCGATTCTAGGGTCAGACAACTCATTTTTTTTAAATTTCAAATAAAAATTACGCTGCCCAGGATTGGATAGGTACCCGAAAGGTGAGCTATCACATAGTAATAACTTCCTACTTTTTGAAAGATATGATGATACTTTTTTACTTCGCAAATTCTAATTTAGTTAATAATATTTGAACGTACAGGCTGTACCTTCCTTTCCAAATACTATTTAATTTATGTGTGATCGAATAAATTCAAATAGAAATAGAAAGAAAACAGTAATGATCTTATTAACAAAGTTTCAATAAAGTACTCAAAGGTTAAAGTCAACATTATAGTCTGTATTACATTAAGAAAGACTACAATGCATTGCCTATTCCTGCCCCCATGATAACAGTGTCATATAAAATCCTACAAATATCATAAATGCGAAAGTGTGTATGTTTTTTTGTTACTCCTTCACGTAAAATCTGCAGAACCGATTTTCACGAAATTCGGCACATACATCGGATTAAAACTTAGGATAGTTTTTTTCAAAAAAAGGGATGTTCACGCTCGTATCCCCGAAAGGTAGGCAGAGGCACAACCAAGGCACTCACGACTAGCCGAAGACACTAAGTCCCACAATATGATAGGTGGCAAGCCCATCACCAACCGTGAACATATTCAAACCCGAGCAAAATTATTTTTTAAATTAGAAAATTGCAAAAACCAAATTTTATTTTTGTTACCCGATCCGGAGATCAAACTCGGGATCTCATGCAGTTAAGTCCAACACCTGAACGGCTAGACTACCGAGGATAGCTTTTTTCCCGAAAAAATGTTCGTGTGGGACAATTAATAACCCGGGCAACGCAGTGGGCAACAGTAAGTAGTTCCATATAGGGTAGCCAGCAAGCATGCACAATGATTGGTCTAACATCTCGACAAAATGGCAAACACTTTCACCCACATCATCTATGGTGGCTTATGGTCACGGTAACGGTAACGGTAACCATCAGGAGAGTCATGTACTTCTTCGATGTCTTCGCAAATAAAAGCAGTCCTTAATAGAAGAGTCAAAACATTAACAATGGTTTTATTTTATGCCTAATGGAACTCTAAATCCTAATCAGTTCAATTTGTATGATGTAATATAATCTATAATTGCGTAGTTGTCAATATTGTTTATTATAATACTTGGAGACTGAGAAGTTATTGTGACATGACATGTAAAGTAAGTATCTTCTTCACGTATTGGTCAAGGTTCCTTTGCAGAAGAGACCATCTGCCTTCCTGCTAGGCAGATCGTAAAAGGCGAGCATAAGCTTACTGTCACTAACATCGTGACACCTGACTAGGTAGTAGAGTCTCGCAGCGACTCATCTGGATTGGTACCACCGCCTTACCTATTCTTGCCGCCATAGCGTCATGACGTGTTCCGGTTTGGAGGGTAAGGTAGCCGGTAAACTTACTTTTGCTTGAGGCCTAATATCCCTGCCTCAGGTTAGCAACGCAACATTACCACCTTTGGTGTCTCTAGGCGTCGTGAATTTCTTACCATCAGGAAGTTCGTCTGCTTGTTTGCCTAACAATATCATAAAAAGAAAAAAATCTTCACGCCCATATCCAAGAAAAAGTAGGCAGAGGCACATGTCTGCATGCATTTACAAATAATGTTTTATATACAGTTGCTTCGCTTAATTCCAGCCGCTGATTTCCACCTTCGGACATCGCGGCAGAGCTTCAAGTTTCATGCCCATCATCTTGCGATCTGCAACTGTGCGATTCCGAAGACATTTCTTACCCCGCATAACACCTTTGTGGAATCAGTTACCGAAGTAGGTATTCCCAAACGATTATGACTTAAGAACCATCAAGAAAAGAGCAAACTCATTCCATAAAGGTCGGCAACGAATTCGTGATACTCCTGGTGTTGCGGATGTCCATGGGCGGAGGTGATCACTTTCCATCTGGTGACCCACTTGCCTCCTCCTCTTCTCCTCATCCTCCAATTGCCTCCTCTTGTATTGAAAAAAAAAACCAAGTGTTCTGGCGAACTTCGTTCCACCCTTTCAGTTTGTACGGGGAAAATTAAAATGTGGTTTTTGCTAGTTTCTGGCAGTTGAACGGGATAAAATGTAGCTAGCTTCTGGTTCTGAGCTACCTTTCCATTAATTTTCAGCCAAATCAGTTTTGGCGTTTATATAATATAGTGTAAGTAATACGACTTTCTTTTATATATATTATATAGAAATTGCCTTTAAATTTCAGAGAACATATTACTTAGCAATCGCCTCACCGATATAAAATCCTACAAATATCATAAATGCGAAAGTTTGTATGTTTTTTTGTTACTCCTTCACGCAAAATCTGCAGAACCGATTTTCATGAAATTCGGCACATACATCGGATTAAAACTTTGGATAGTTTTTAAAAAAAAAAAGTATCTTCACGCTCATATCCCCAAAAGGTAGGCAGAGGTACAACCGAGGCACTCACGACTAGCCGAAGACACTAAGTCCCACAATATGATAGGTGGCAAGCCCATCACCAACCGTGAACACATTCAAACCCGAGCAAAATTATGTTTTAAATTAGAAAAATGCAAAAATTAAATTTTATATTTGTTACCCGATCCGGGGATCGAACCCAGGACCTCATGCAGTTCAGTCCAACACCTGAGTGGCTAGACTACCGAGGATAGCTTTTTTCCCGAAAAAATGTTCGTGTGGGACAATTACTAACCCGGGCAACGCTGCGGGCAACAGTAAGTAGTTCCATATAGGGTAGCCAGCAAGCATGCACAATGATTGGTCTAACATCTCGACAAAATGGCAAACACTTTCACCCACATCATCTATGGTGGCTTAAGGCCACGGTAACGGTTACGGTAACCATCAGGAGAGTCATGTACTTCTTCGATGTTTTCGCAAATAAAAGCAGTCCTTAATAGAAGAGTCAAAACATTAACAATGGTTTTATTTTATGCCTAATGGAACTCTAAATCCTAATCAGTTCAATTTGAATGATGAAATATAATCCATAATTGCGTAGTTGTCAATATTGATTATTACAATACTTGGAGACTGAGAAGTTATTGTGACATGACATGTAAAGTAAGTATCTTCTTCCCGTATTGGTCAAGGTTCCTTTGCAGAAGAGACCATCTGCCTTCCTGCTAGGCAGATCGTAAAAGTCGAGTATAAGCTCACCGTCACTAACATCGTGATACATGACTAGGTAGTAGAGTTTTGCAGCGACTCACCTGGATTGGTACCACCGCCTATTGCTCCCGCCATAGCGTCATGACGTGTTCCGGTTTGGACGGTAAGGTAGCCGATAAACTTACTTTTGCTTGAGGCCTAACAATATTATAAAAAGAAAAAAATCTTCACGCCCATATCCAAGAAGAAGTAGGCAGAGGCACATGTCTGCATGCATTTACAAATAATGTTTTATATACAGTTGCTTGGTTTAATTCCAGCCGCTGATTTCCACCTTCGGACATCGCGGCAGAGCTTCAAGTTTCATGTCCATCATCTTGCGATCTGCAACTGTGCGATTCCGAAGACATTTCTTACCCCGCATAACACCTTTGTGGAATCAGTTACCGAAGTAGGTATTCCCAAACGATTATGACTTAGGAGCTATCAAGAAAAGAGCAAACTCATTCCATAAAGGTCGGCAACGAATTCGTGATACTCCTGGTGTTGCGGATGTCCATGGGCGGAGGTGATCACTTTCCATCTGGTGACCCACTTGCCTCCTCCTCTTCTCCTCATCCTCCAATTGCCTCCTCTTGTATTGAAAAAAAAAACCAAGTGTTCTGGCGAACTTCGTTCCACCCTTTCAGTTTGTATGGGGAAAATTAAAATGTGGTTTTTGCTAGTTTCTGGCAGTTGAACGGGATAAAATGTAGCTAGCTTCTGGTTCTGAGCTACCTTTCCATTAATTTTCAGCCAAATCAGTTTTGGCGTTTATATAATATAGTGTAAGTAATACGACTTTCTTCTATATATATTATATAGAAATTGCCTTTAAATTTCAGAGAACATATTACTTAGCAATCGCCTCACCGATGTAAAATCCTAAAAATTTCATAAATGCGAAAGTTTGTATGTTTTTTTGTTACTCCTTCACGAAAAATCTGCAGAACCGATTTTCATGAAATTCGGCACATACATCGGATAAGAACTTAGGATAGTTTTTAAAAAACAAAGTATCTTCACTTAAGTTAAGTCCAATACCTGAACAGCTAGACTACCGAGAATAGCTTTTTTCCCGAAAAAATATTCGTGTGGGACAATTACTAACCCAGGCAACGCTGCGGGCAACAGTAAGTAGTTCCATATAGGGTAGCCAGCAAGCATGCACAATGATTGGTCTAACATCTCAAAAAATGGCAAACACTTTCACCCACATCATCTATGGTGGCTTAAGGTCACAGTAACGGTACAACGGTAACCATCAGGAGAGTCATGTACTTCTTCGATGTCTTCGCAAATAAAAGCAGTCCTTAATAGAAGAGTCAAAACATTAACAATGGTTTTATTTTATGCCTAATGGAACTCTAAATACTAATTAGTTCAATTTGTATGCTGTAATATAATTCGTAACTGCGTAATTGTCAATATTGTTTATTATAATACTTGGAGACTGAGAAGTCATTGTGACATGACATGTAAAGTAAGTATATTTTTCCCGTATTGGTCCAGGTTCCTATGCAAAAAAGACCGTCTGCCTTCCTGCTAGGCAGATCGTAAAAGGCGAGCATAAGCTCACCGTCACTAACATCGTGACACCTGACTAGGTAGAAGAGTTTCACAGCGACTCACCTGGATTGGTACCACCGCCTTACCTATTCCTGCCGCCATAGCGTCATGACGTGTTCCAGTTTGGAGGATAAGGTAGCCGGTAAACTTACTTTTGCTTGAGGCCTAACAATATCATAAAAAGAAAAAACATCTTCACGCCCATATCCAAGAAAAAGTAGGCAGAGGCACATGTCTGCATGCATTTACAAATAATGTTTTATATACAGTTGCTTGGTTTAATTCCAGCCGCTGATTTCCACCTTCGGACATCGCGGCAGAGCTTCAAGTTTCATGTCCATCATCTTGCGATCTGCAACTGTGCGATTCCGAAGACATTTCTTACCCCGCATAACACCTTTGTGGAATCAGTTACCGAAGTAGGTATTCCCAAACGATTATGACTTAGGAGCTATCAAGAAAAGAGCAAACTCATTCCATAAAGGTCGGCAACGAATTTGTGATACTCCTGGTGTTGCGGATGTCCATGGGCGGAGGTGATCACTTTCCATCTGGTGACCCACTTGCCTCCTCCTCTTCTCTTCATCCTCCAATTGCCTCCTCTTGTATTGAAAAAAAAACCAAGTGTTCTGGCGAACTTCGTTCTTTTTCCACCCTTTTACTTTGTATGAGGAAAATTAAAATGTGGCTTTTGCTAGTTTCTGGCAATTGAACGGAATAAAATGTAGCTAGCTTCTGGTTCTAAGCTACCTTTCCATCAATTTTCAGCCAAATCAGTTTTGGCGTTTATTCTACGAGTACATTAGCATTAAATTAAATTTGATGCTCGCAGGCCGCATTGATATATTTTGCTTGCAATTATTTTCTTATATCATTGATATTTTCAAATATTTATTTGGTTTATAAGAGGCACGTTTATATCTATATATTAATCCGTGATGCCGTAACTTTGGACCCCTTTTTACAAAAATTGCGCAAACGCAGGATCATAAAATTTGGCACACTTATAGTTATGTATAGGAGAAGTTCAGAACGCTAAAATTTTTCAATAACAATGCTTAGAAAGTACATTAAATCAATAAATAAAATATCACCCACACCCCATGCGTTTGACACACACAAACAAAGTATACATTGACAATAACGATAAAAGATCACAGATGGTGCACTAATTATTAATTAAGTTTGGAAACAAAGTAGTTGGTCTTGAGAAATGAAGATGGCGTACTTATCAACAAGATATTAAAATGTATTATGGCCGAAACTCGACCAATGGGCGACCACTAGTAATACTAAATCTACCACCAGAGCGGAACGTGGCCTCACACTGAGAAGATCCGGCAAGAAAGCGGGCTTGTCTTTTTTCCTTACTTGAAAAATATGTATATAATAATTTAAGCAATAATACATTATATATAAGCGATTCACATGAAGAGTAATTAGTCTCAAGCATTCCTATCTGCTGAATACTCACCAATATGTGTGTATGTATTTTACTTGTTATAATTGTTTCAGTTGCTTACATGACTCAACAAGGGTTTTATTTTATACGTTATGGAACTCTAAATCCTAATCAGTTCAATTCGTTTATAAAATTGTGTAGTTATCAATGTTGTTTATGATAATACTTCGAGACTGGTAACTCATCGTGACATTACATGTCTTTATAATAGACGCTCAATAGACGCTACCTCGTTCATTGTATTATATTCAATAGAAAATCAACAGCAAGATTAAATTTAAGAAAATTAGTGACAGATATCCAGTCACAGGTTATCCTAAGTAGAGACAAGTACATATAGAAGCAAAAACATAAAAAACAAACAACTAAATTTAGGACAAGAACTAAAAAAACTAGAGTATTTTATGCATTTCAATGAACATATTGCTTAGCAATCGGTTCGCCATTTCTTCATCTTCATTGTACCTATTAAATAAGTCTAGATCAACTTCAGATTTCATAATATTAATCTTATTGTTTGCACACTACATTTCATTTCGAATCATTAATATTTTCCAGTATTTGTTAACAGATTTGCAAAATTTTCATAAGGTCGCCCTAGTATAGTTACTTCCACCAGATTCCACCTATGTTCAAACTTAGAAATTGTATAAAACATATCTACACATCCACCTACACCTTTCACGAAGATCTGATCGAAACTAATTAAGCTATCTTCGAAAAAACATACAAACATACACCTGCACCCCCGTCTGAATACAGAGACCTATGCTTGGGGCTATGAGCTATACTATTATTCTTTAAGCTACATATTTGCTACTGCCGCCATAACGTCAGCACCTGCCGTTGACGTGTTCCGGTTCTGAGGGTAAGGTAGCCCGTAAACTTACTTTAGCTCGAGGCTTAACAACCCGTCCTAAAGTTGCCAACGCAACATTACAACTTTTGTTGTCGTGCATTTCTTACCATCAAGAAATCCGTCTGCTTGTTCACCTTCCAATATCATAAAAAATATTATGTAATTTAGTAAAAATCCATAAAAAAAAGTATCTTCACGCCCATATCCCCGAAGAGGTAGGCAGAGGTACAACCGAGGCACCCACGACTAGCCGAAGGTATTAAGTCCCACAATGTGATAGGAGGCAAGCCTATCGCCAACCGGGCACATTTCCAATCCCGACCGACATTTTTTTTTAATTAGAAAATTGGAAAAATCCAATTTTCTTTTTGTTGGCCGACCCGGGATTCGAACCCGGGACCTCGTGCAGTCAAGTCCAACACCCGGACCGCTAGGCCACAGAGGCGAATCCATTCAGTAGCTTTTACGTGAAATGAGAATAGACAAACCCATGTCATAATAATAAATTGTTTTAAAACATATTTCATGAAGATTAAGTTTTGTTACTGTTTTATTAAGGAAGAAGGATTATTATGCTATTTCAATTTGAAGTCACTTGCTCGTTACGGCAAAATTGTATTTAAATACTCGTTTGCAGCTCATGACTTATCTTTAAACATAGGATTAAATCTCCCTAGATTTGACAATTTGGGGTCACTTGCACATTCGTGGTTTTCAGGCGAAAAGGAGTGGAATATAAAGTGATTTAACCCTAGTAAAAAGTTAACCCAGGGTTAAATATTTAACTCAGGAACGTGTATGTGGCTCTCAACATAATTAAACGCAAAATTGAAATGTAAAAATAGGCCAAAAAACAGACTTCAGCATTTATAATTATAAGTAATTAATACAAAACATAAAAGTTTAAACGTCTTTTATCATTATTTATACAATAACAAACAATTTTTATCTAAAAATGTCTGTTGATAAGGAATCGTTGTAACACAATATAAATACATTTCATAAGTGTTAAATTGCATATCGCTTTAGACGTTACTTGTAATAACATTCAACATGTTTGTATTTCTAATTTTATCAGCACTTATTCTATTTTTAATTTTTTTATATTATCAAGGAAAGAATAATGAAAACTATTGGAAAAAACGTGGTGTCACTTTTCACACTAAAAACAAAGTCTTGGGTGTTTTCTGGGATTTCATAATGACAGATGAACCATTATTTGAAAGTTTTCATAAAATTTACAAGAAATACCCAAATGAACCAGCTATTGGCCTTGGTGCGTTATTTACTCCTGCCTTGTATGTACTAGATCCAGTGAATATTCAGCAAGTTTTATCTACAGATTTTAACGCTTTTAATCATAGAGGGTTCGAGGGAAATGAAGGAGATTTGCTTGCTGATAATATTCTCTTCCAAACTGGTAAGAAATGGAAAATAGTTCGCCAAAGCATGACCCCTCTATTTACGTCAACTAAACTGAAATCAATGTATTACGTCATGGATAAAAGTGCCCAAGATTTTGTTACATACTTGAAAGACAATCCTCAATTGAAAAATGGTGACACTTTTGACTTATTATCAACATTTTGTAGCGCTGCAATTGGAGCTGCTGTTTTTGGTATCAATACGAAATCTGTATTAGATTCACCATTTTTGAAAATGGCTCGAGAGTCTTTTCGTTCCAATTTCATAACAAATATACAATTTACAATAGCAAACCTGTACTTACCACTTTTCAAGTTTCTAGGAATTAAAATATTTAAAAATTATGAAGCGTTTTTCATTGGTGCTATTAAGCAAGTGTTAAGACAGCGAGAAACAGAGAAAACTAAAAAACATGATTTTGCTGATCTTTGTGTATCTTTGCAAAGCGGTGGGACATTGAGGGATGAAACAGGTATGGAAATACAACCAACCGATGAACTATTAGCTGCTCAGGCATTTTTCTTCTTTAATGCCGGTGTTGAACCATCTGCCACCGTCATATTCAGTGTGTTAATGGAATTGGGAAGACATCCTGACGTTCTGAAACGAGTTCACGAAGAAATTGATGAAGCTTTTGAGAATAACAATAATGAAATAACATACGACGTAGTATCCAATTTGGAATATCTAGAAATGGTTATAAATGAATGCATGAGACTTCATCCTGCCATTGGTTTGTTAACCCGTCAATGTACACAAGATACATGCCTCCCAGTTGGCAATATCAAAGTTGAGAAAGGAACTAAGATATTTGTACCAGTATTCGATGTACACCATGATGAAAAATATTATGCGGAACCGGAGCAGTTCTGGCCAGAGCGGTTTTCCAAGGAAAACAAAAATAAAATTGTTGAGGCAGCGTTTATGCCTTTTGGTAAAGGAAACCGAATTTGCGTGGGAATGAGGTACGCACATTATCAAGTTAAAGCTGGTTTGATTCACCTATTACGTCATTTTACAGTTGAAACTAAGATAAAAGAAACTGGACTTAAATATAAAAAGAATTTCGTCCAAGTAAGAATAAAAAACGCTGATGTTAGACTTCTGGAACGTAATTGAAGATCACTCTACTTCTTGACATTTTGCAATATAGCAAATTTGCTATTACAGAATGTTAAAATCTACTGTCGGGTCAGAAGGCAAAACTACTCACCCAGAAGATCTAACGGAAGAAGATTAAAGTAGTGTCTAATTATGCTTCATATTAATTATAAGACGTTATGAGGCACAATTAATCCCAAGATTTTTTTCAGATAGACAGATATTTTCAAATCTTAAAAAATTACATCATTAAAAATGTAAGTGTACAAGTGCCATGATGATAACCATTGACTTTAATTAGATAATAGAATAGTGTTCAGTTCATAAAAAGTCATTAAAACTGAGTAAGAATAGCAAAATGGTTGCTTCTTATCGCATCTGTGATCAAGTGGTCCGTGTTGGCTTCCACTACATAAGGTCCCAAACTCAAGATGTATCTTTCAAATTCGATTAAGAATTGCCTATTATGCCTATGTGCCCGATGAGTGATTTATTTGTAAATGCTTCTACCTCCCGTGAAGATAATGTTCACCCAACTACTTTGTAAATAGGTAAAGTATGATATTTCAATTATGCGCTTCGTCTTTACACTTTTTACTCTTTTTACACTTTATACTTTTAATTTTAAATTGGCTGAACTAATCTAAATGTAAGCAAAATGATTAATTATGTGTAATAACAACTGTATATAGATATTTTTAAAATACATAAAGATTACCGAAGCTCGATGAATATAGCCGAAGTATAACTGTAAGTGCAGGTAGTAAAGTGTGACTACTAAAATAAAGTAAATGTATTTGATATAACATACATAATATGCATGAATTATTAGATATTAAATTACTCTAAGTTTAAAAAAATCAGTGAAGTAGTAGTTATGTAATTAATAATAATAATAATATGAAATTTTATAAGAACCATTGTGTTGAATTAAATTTGGAATGATTACATATTTATGAATAAGTAAAAATATTGTTTTAATAATTTATTTAATACCTCGTTTGTTTTATCCATAGGTTTGTCTAAAATAAGAATCCCTGGACAAGTTACACAAATTGAATCTAACCCCAAAGTAAGCAAATTGTATGCTTGTGTTTTAGGTATTAGTCAATAATACTAATACATAGAAATACCTAATTACATACCCAGAATAAATTTAATATATAATATAGAGCTGGAAATTGTCTGCATTGACTATTAAAGAACAGATTTTGAAATTTTTTAGGGAAGGTCATGATTCTGAACTGATTAATATACATTTGATCATTTCTTGTATGTTTAAGGTGAACATTTAATAATAAATAAATTTCTCTGGACAAGTTACTCAAATTGAATCTAACCCCAAAGTAAGCAAATTATATGCTTGTGTTATGGGTTTTAGTCAACGATTATAATACATTTAAATAGAAACCAGATAGATACCAGATATACAGTTAAAAAGATACCAGAATATATTTAATATACACCCAGACCCGGAAATGTACACATCTAAATATTCATCACACCAATGCCTGCCCCCGTCGGGAATTGAACCCGAGCCTCGCTGTTGATCGGCGTAGTTAGGCGAATACGCTAGCCACTCGACCAACGAGGCGGTCAATAATATGACTAAATACTATACTATACTAATAATTAATTAATAATAGGACTAAATTTTCGCAATTTTCTTTAGCGATAACTTAAAAGCGCTATAAATGTCTTTTTTATTACAGTTTCTAGAAATTTCAACTTAAAACCATTTTTACGATAGCATTTTTAAAGAAATTCTTTGAAAAAGCCTTTAAAACTATTGATTTCCATGGCATAAGTAAGACTCGATTAAAATTCATTCGCAGCAAGTCTTAATTACCATATTATGTACGTTATTAATATAATATACTGCGGCCTGCCAGTCATCTCGTAATAGGCGACCATAGTCTTACCGTCACTGACACCGTGACATCTGACTAGGTGATAGAGTTTCACAACAACTTGTCCGGATTAGTACCACCGCCTTACCAATTCTGCCGCCATAACGTCAGTGCTTGCCGTTGACGTGTTCCGTTTAAGGTAGCTGGTAAACTTACTTTTGCGCAAGGTTTGACATCTTGCCTCAGGTTGGTAACGCACCATTACTACATTTGGTGTCTCTAGGCAGCGTAAATTTCTAACCGCCTAACCGTCTGCTTCTTTGCCTTCCAATATCATAAAAAAACCAAAAACAATTAAACAACCATGGATTATTTTCGTTTTTGAAGTTATACTTCTTTTGGCACGATTGGGAAAAATGAGAGTGAATTTTTACGCACACCGACAAATAAATGTGACAGTCTGAAGTTAGTTGCTACCGACAGAAAAAAGCAACACCCTAAAGATAGTTGCAAAACTTTTTATTTGGTATTTTTGGATTGTTACGCCAAAGAAGTATAACTTCTTACGTGCGTACATGAGTATACACACTCTTTTTTTGTTTAACCGGTACTAAGTTTTATTAAACGATATGAAATTTATTAACCTGAAATTATTAATGTGAATATCTCCTTTTCGTATAATTAATATGAAAAAGAGAACCTTATTAATTGGTTTTGCCTGAGGTTATTGAAAATTTTCAACTTCAGAATTATTTTCTAAAATATACATCTCTGATAATATTTTATTAAATTAATGTTTGTTTTATTAAAATCTTACATTCGCAAGGCCAAATGTTTAATTAGCCGACTTTGTAAAAAGAGGAGGTTATATATTTCTTTATTTTTTCATGTACGTTAATCGATTTCTTCGCCTTTTCTATACCATTTTTTTTATTTCAGAACTTATTTATGAAGTGGTCTTGATGTCCGTGTTAATCCAGGCTCCTTTGCAGAATAAACCATCTGCTTTCCTTCCAGGTAGCTCGTAAAAGGAGAACATAGGCTTACCGTCACTAGCACCGTGACTTTTGATTAGTTGGTAGAGTTTCGCAGTGACTTGCCCGAATTGGTACCACCGCCTTATCTATTCTTGCCGCCAGAACATCAGCGCTTGCCGTTTGCATATTCCGGTTCAGAGAGGAAGGGCTTCATTAAGGAGGATAGGTTACCTAGCCGGCAAACTTACTTTTACTGAAGGCCTAACATCCCGGCTTCAGGTTGGCAACGCACCATTACCGTCTTTGGTATCTCTAGGCGGCGTGAATGTCGTACCATCAGGAAATCTATCCGCTTATATGCCTAATATCTTGTCTACAGAAGTGTAAACTTATATGAACTTGGTACTTTCTTTTGTGTAGTCAAATATAATATACATTTAATTGATTTTACTAGTTAACTAGCAGTTTTGAGTTAAACTCAATTATACAATAAAATCAATTCTAAACCACCTAAGAATAATTATTACCTATTTTCCAAAAACCATAACCATTGGTTCGTTATTGGCCGAGTAATCGCTTAACAAACACACAAATAAACATACACTCCAATTGAGAACCTCTTTTTTGGAGTTGGTTAAAAACTACAGTCTTCGTTTTTGGACAGGCATGAAAGTATCAAAACACATTTCATAGAGATATGGGCTTGAAGATACTTTTTTTCAAATAGGAAATACTAGATCATATCGATCAAGGATGTACTGGAGTTAGATGCTCTTAGTACAGTCGCGTACTTTCACAAAATCGTGTACCTTCCTCTTGAATGTTGGTTAAACTCTCGATTTTTATTTAACCTTTGGTTAAGCTCCTAGTTTGATGAATTCTCTTAAGTTACTGACCCTCGAAATAAAATATGAGAATCTGAATAAATTCCTTGTAGCATTATTTATTTACCCACTTTATCTTAGAAAAGAAACAAACGTTTCCCCGTGTATATTGGGTTCTCTGTGAAGAATAATCACCCGTCTGTGAGTGTGGCAGTTCGTAATAAGCGAACAGGGGTTAAATGATTTATTTTTATCATATTTCTTTGATATCATAGGAAGGCAAACAAGCAGACAGATTTCCTGATGGTAAGAAATTCACGCCGCTTAAAGACACCAAAGGTAATCTGGACGAGTCGCTGCTAAACTCTACCACCTAGTAGGAAGTCACGGTGCTAGTAACGGTGAGCCTATGCTCGACTTTTACGAGCTGCCTGGCAAGGAAAGCTGACGGTCTTTCTACAAAGGAGCCCGTCCCAACGCGGGGTAATGGTTATATGGAAACTAAAACTCTCTGAACTGTCGTTATAAGCTTGATTATCTTAATGCTGTAAATGTTTAAGTATGTATCTAATTGACAGAATCCAGTTAGTCCTCATAACGCAAGGGTCTTAGTCAAGGGACTACACATTTTGCACCTGAGCCTCCCTCAATATTACGTTATTTAAACGAGACAGTAAATTCTCCGAATAAAAAACATACATTTGAAATTAAGCAAACCGACCTTTTAGGACGCCAATTCAAAATTTTCAGTGGACATAGTAAAAACGCTCGTGAAAATAGCTAACCTCTTTGCGGCAACACGGGACGTCCCGTTTATTGGTACAATGAAATTAGCATAGTAATGAAAAATATTGGCCGTCCGTACGCCAACCGCTCTCCCTCCGCATCCAATTTACCAGTGGTTCAAAATAAAGCAAAAATTACCTGTTACAATGTATTTACTTTGACATATATTAAATTATTCAGCCATTACCACAGATATATTGATGGTCATGTGATTTATTCGTAATAACAGGAGTAAGTGGCCAGATATCCTGATTTATTCACGGAAATGATTGAGCATATAGTAATGTGTAAATTTGATTTTTGTGATAAAAAAGTTTATTTATTCGACATATTGACATACAAAACAAATAAATATCGTTGGGCAAGTTACACAAATTGAATCTAATACCAAAATAAGCTAAGCTTATGTTTATGACTAATAGTCAGATATTAATACACACAAATACTTCAATACCTACCAGAATAAATTTAACAAACACCCAGAGCCGTGAAATGCAAATATGTAAATGTTCGTCACACAAATGCCTGTCCCCGCGAATCGAACTCGAGCCTCGCCGTTAGTCGATGCAGTAAGGCGAAGGGGTAGGCACTAGCACAACCAGGGCACCCACGATTAGCCGAAGACACTAAGTCCCACAATGTGATAGGTGGCAAGCCTATCGCCAACCAGACACATTTCCAATCCCGACCAACATTATTTTTAATTAGAAAATTGGAAAAATCCAATTTTCTTTTAGTTGGCCGACCCGGGATTCGAACCCGGGACCTCACGCAGTCAAGTCCAACACCCGGACTGCTAGACCACAGAGGCGATATGTCAAAATATTATAAAAACAGACTCTTATTATTTCCTTACTGTTTTTTTATTTGATCACCTTTTTTTGAAAGAAAAATTATTTTCAAAATGGTCTCACATAAATTTTATGACTACCAGTGGTTTTCGGGTTATACTTAATAAAGCATAAATTTTGACAATGAGGTTATCAGTAGTGATAAAACTACCTTTCTAAAAAAGCACTATCAAAATCGGTTCGTTATGCGCAACAAACATATATAAAACCATGTACTCGAATGATAACTTTCTCTTTTATCAAGTCTCTTTAAAAGTATTTCGTTTTCGATGACATGTCGTCTAAGTAAACTTAAAACAACTTGTGATGTTATTAATCGGTGCAAAAATAACAAACCTCTTCCCTTTATTTCCTTCAAAGAAGTCAATTGAAAAAATATTGATAATGTTGACATTATTGCTCAATTCTCTTAGCTCCGTTTCTCCGTCCTAGTCAGTTTACAATACTTTAGTAACTGATTTCACTTTTTAGAGCATCATGAGGGTTTTTTATATAAAGATGAATAATTCTACTCTATTTCGTCATAATGCAAGTGTTATTTAAAAACTGTATGTATACAACGAAATTTCATTAAACGCCGACGAAAAATGCCAATTTTAGTTAATTTGGCACAATATTAGAAATTTTATTAATGTCACGTACTATGATTCTAATTGACACAATATCTTATCTTATACCTTGAAATGACCAATACTTGTATATATATAATTAGAATCTCGGAATCAGCTCAACCGATTTTCTTGAAATTTAGTATATAGGGGGTTTTGGGGGGCGATAAATCGATCTAGCTAGGTATCATTTAAAAAAATATCGAGCAAAGATAGATATTATAATGTAATATAATAATCCTGGACAAATTACACAAATTGAATCCAACCCCAAAGTAAGCAAATTATACGCTTGTGTTTGGGTGTAGTCAACGATTCTTATACATAGAAGTACTAAAATAAATACCAGAATAAATTTAATAAACACCCAGACCCGTAAATGCAGACTACAAATGCCTGCCCAAGTCAAGAATCCAATCCGAGCCGAGCCACGGTTGTCACTTACCAGAAGATCAGAAGATCCATGTTCTTGTTCGCGGACCTTGTTCTCATCCAATTAAAACTGTTTTTTAGTAGTAGGAGATACAGTTCTAAAAACAGTTGTCACTTACCAGAAGATCAGAAGATCCGTGTACATGTTCGCGGACCTTGTTCTCCTCCAATTAAAAACTGTTTTTAGAGTAGTAGGAGATACAGTTCTAAAAACGATTGTCACTTACCGGAAGATCAGAAGATCCCTGTACTTGTTCGCGGACCTTGTTCTCCTCCAATTAAAAACTGTTTTTAGCAGATACAGTTCTAAAAACGGTTGTCACTTACCAGAAGATCAGAAGATCCGTGTACTTGTTCGCGGACCTTGTTCTCCTCCAATCAAAAACTGTTTTTAGAGTAGTAGGAGATACAGTTCTAAAAACGGTTGTCACTTACTGGAAGATCAGAAGATCCGTGTACTTGTTCGGGGACCTTGTTCTCCTCCAATTGAAAACTGTTTTTTAGCAGATACAGTTCTAAAAACGGTTGTCACTTACCAAAAGATCAGAAGATCCGTGTACTTGTTCGCGGACCTTGTTCTCTTCCAATTAAAAACTGTTTTTTAGCAGATACAGTTCTAAAAACGGTTGTCACTTACCAGAAGATCAGAAGATCCATGTACTTGTTCGCGGACCTTGTTCTCCTCCAATCAAAAACTGTTTTTAGAGTAGTAGGAGATACAGTTCTAAAAACGGTTGTCACTTACTGGAAGATCAGAAGATCCGTGTACTTGTTCGCGGACCTTGTTCTCCTTCAATTAAAAACTGTTTTCTAGTAGTAGGAGATACAGTTCTAAAAACACCATAATATGTTTTGCACCATCTATACATATTTGTCCCGACCGATGTTAGCATATTTCTGGGTCGGGCAACTTAAAATGTAAGATTTTAAACTTAAATCGTCGCGAATTAATAGCATTTTTAATTATTTATACATTTCGGCCTAGACGGGAGTCCCGTCGTGACCACGGCCTATGCAACTAGGCCGAAATATCGACAAATAAAATAAAAAGAGATCGTGAGTATCCCGTATAAATAATTAAAAACTTAAAATGTGTTTAATTTTTGACGCCTCTGTAGTCTAGCCATCCAGTATAGGACTTCACTCCATCGGGTTCGGTCCCCGAATTAGGAAACAAAACGTCTTTTTTTTAATATCATAATAAAAAGCAACGTTGCCCGTGGTTTGCCACCTATGGTAGGTGGCAAACCTATGGGACTAATATATTTGGCGAATCGTGATTGTCCTTGGTATCTTTCTCTTTCTTTAGCTACGGGCATGAATATACTTTTTGTATTCTTCATTACAAACTAACTGTTCCGGTGAACTTCATTCCTCACATTCAGTCAAAAAGTATCCTATGCTCGTCTCCTGATTCTAAACCAGTTGCTCACCAATTTTAATCAAAATCGTTCAACCAATGTAACTTACACGACTTTATTTTATTTATAATTTTAGTGGAACTCACATTTACTATAGAAAACCTCGAAAGAGTGACAAATGTAGAGCTTCTAAATACTGCATGATATATCGTCGTCATAAATTATATGAAATTATAAACTTTTTTGTGCGTACAGCATTGTGATGTAAATAAATGGGGTATTTCAGATAAGGTCCTCTTGACACTAGCCGGCGTTGCCCCAGGCACTTCACTGATACAACGGATCCTGACGTATTTATCTTGTTACGGAAATAAAAGTATTTGAACCGAATAGGTGTTCCCCTTTTGAGTTTATTTGAACTGTTATGTATATATGTCCTCATTACATATTATGAGCACATAAGTAAAATCTTTTTCTATAAATACTGTATCTATAAATACTTTTTGATATTTGACCTAGTTTTTAGCACCAGGATGTAACCTTATTATCTGCTTGTTGTACTGTGGTATTTTCGATTGGTTTTCTTATTTTATTTATATCTAGCTGATAAAAACATGGGCATGTCTTAACAATAAATATAAAATTCGAATGCCAACCAACTGACAGTTTTAAAATATATTTTCGTTACGATACAATTTTGCTTAATTGGACAACTTGGTTCAAAGTTAAACTTGACCTATGGCAGAGGCTAATGCCTGTGCTAGAAACTAAAAAAAGAGGAAGAATAGCAAAACTACCCCGTGTTGGTCCGGGCTCCTTTGTAGAATAGACCATCTGCCTTCCTTGCCAGGCAGCTCGTAAAAGGCGAGCATAGGATCACCGTCACTGACACCGTGACATCTGACCAGGTGGTAGAGTTTAGCAGCGACTCGCCCGGATTGGTACCACCGACTTACCTATTC
>NJDC01000408.1:92581-124460 GCA_002245475.1 Calephelis virginiensis
AAAATATATTTTCGTTACGATACGATTTTGCTAAATTGGACAACTTGGTTCAAAGTTAAACTTGACCTATGGCAGAGGCTAATGCCTGTGCTAGAAACTGAAAAAAGAGGAAGAATAGCAAAACAACCCCGTGTTGGTCCGCGCTCCTTTGTAGAATAGACCATCTGCCTTCCCAGGCAGCTCGTAAAAGGCGAGCATAGGCTCACCGTCACTAACACCGTGACATCTGACTAGGTGGTAGAGTTTAGCAGCGACTCGCCCGGATTGGTACCACCGCCTTACCTATTCCTGCCGCCATAACGTGTTCCGGTTCGGAGGGTAAGGTAGCCGGTAAACTTACTTTTGCTCGAGGCTTAA
The DNA here is from genome assembly GCA_002245475.1 of Calephelis virginiensis. Lineage (NCBI taxonomy): Eukaryota > Metazoa > Arthropoda > Insecta > Lepidoptera > Riodinidae > Calephelis > Calephelis virginiensis. The sequence continues at coordinate 92,939 of NJDC01000408.1, forward strand.
CATCCCGGCCTCAGGTTGGCAATGCACCATTACCACCTTTGGTGTCTCTAGGCAACGTGAAGTTCTTAACATCAGGAAATCCGTCTGCTTGTTTGCCTTCCAATATCATTAAAAAAAATAAAAAAAAACAAGAGCCTAAGATCGTTTTTTACATTGACCTCTAAATTCCTATTTCTATAGTTTTTACCTGAGTCATCGTGAACGTCATTGAAATCATATTGGTACTTAGTACACCAATAAAAATAATCTAGCGAAAAATAAAAAAAAAACAAACGATTTTTTTATAATATTTTATTGACGTTTAGCCTCTACATGGCTGTATATTTTAGTGTTTTATAAAAAAAAAGTATCTTTACGCCCATATTCCCGAAGAGGTAGGCAGAAGCACAACTAGGGCACCCACGACTAGCCGAAGATACTAAGTCCCACAATGTGATAGGTGGCAAGCCTATGGCCAACCGGGCACATATCTTATCCCGAGCAACATTTTTTTTATTAGAAAATTGGAAAAACCCAATTTTCTTTTTGTTGCCCGACCCGGGATTCGAACCCGGGACCTCATGCAGTCAAGTCCAACAACTGAATCGCTAGACCACAAAGGCGATCATACGAAGATTACGAAGATAGTATTTTGTATGTGCAATGAAGCCCATTAAATTTTATACCAGGGTTGTAATCAAAATGTTTGTACTTTAACATAATCTTAAAATTAAAAATGTTCAATGAACCCTTGCCAAAACATATGTAAGACATAGCCAAGAATCATCTCCGTTGCATCAGCTTTCAAACACAAGAATCCGTATCGAAATCGGTCAAAGCGTTCGAAACATTGCCATAAAGATACGTAAAAACGTTTTCCGTCAGGGATAATAAGACCCATGATTTAGCGTCGGGGGTTGAAACAACCATCTCAATTGTTTGGGAGCTACGATGCTACAGACAAACAAACATACAAATGTTTGTACCCATGTTAGTAATCGGTGCCCAATACCCCAATTTTCTGTACTGAAATAAAAGAAAATATACGTACAAAATGGAGCCTTTTTACCAATGAGTATCTTTAAAATTACATATTATTCAACGCACATATTCCTTTCGAAAGAAAACCAAGTAATTGTCATGCTTGTAATAGCTTTAACAAAAACAATCAATTACTTTGTTTTCTCCAAAAAAAATGCATTTAATAATATGTAATTATAAAGATACTCTTTGATAAAAAGCTTATTTTGTGCATATATCATCTTTTATTTCGGTACAGAACATTGGGGTATTGGACACCGTTTACTAAAGTAACCTTTGAAACGCTAGTATCTTGGGGTTAAATATACTATACAAGACAATCTACGAGTTTTTTTTTATGATAATGGAAGGCAAACAAGCAGACGGATTTCCTGATGGTAAGAAATTCACGCCGCCTAGATATACCAAAGGTGGTAATGGTGGGTTGCCAACCTGGGGCCGGGATGTTTGGCCTCGATCAAAAGTAAATTTACTGACTACCTTACCCTCCAAACTGGAACACGTCAACGGCAAGCATTGGGCGTTATAGTGGCAGGAATAGGTAAGGCGGTGGTAGCAATTCGGGCGAGTCGCTGCAAAACTCTACCACCTAGTAGGATTTCACGGTGTTAGTGACAGTAAGCCTATGCTCGTCTTTTACGAGCTGCTTGGCAGGAACATGATCAATTCTGCAAAGAAGCCCGGACCAACACTGGGAAAGTCATCTAACTATTAAAAATGATCGAAATCACACCGTTTCGCAAAATGTCTAATTTATGGTCATGACAAAATTAAAATATCAAATTAAGGACCTAGAGGATACTTTTTGTCGATTGAAAACACACAAAGTTAAGAACGAAACCGATCTATAAGCACAAAGCAATTAGAATTATCTAGTAACTCCAATGTTACATTGGAACCAGTATCTTTTAATAGAATCCATATATCATATTTGCGAAAACGGAAAATCCTCACGTTCTAAGTGCCAGGACCCGTATAATCCTTAGATTCGTTAAGCGAATATGTTTCTTGAAAATCTGTTTTATATTGTAAACAAAGAATTCATTAACTGTTTAGATGCGACGCCGTAAAACGTGACTAAAGATAGACGAAGTACACAAGTGTATTCGAGCCCATCTTAAATAATTCATTTTACATTCCCGTGACTGATTTTTAAAGTTGTAGAGGATATTTAATTGGATGTACGTGTTATTTTGCTGCTTTCATAGACACGTTGTTAATATTCAGTCGATCGCATAAATGTTTTTTTTTTTCAATCTAATTTTGTTTAAAACTTTTCAATTATAATAACAAAACGTACACGCTAAATTGAACTTCACAACAGGTAAGTTCGTTTAATCATTAACATCTCATGATGTCTGATTCATTAGAAATGCTATTATGGAACGGTAATAAAATTTAGTACATATGGTATTACGGAAGACCATTTTGAAGGTTTTACCTACTTTCTGGCTATCATGGGACCGCAACTAAGACCGCTAGACCACAGATGCGATAAGTAGGTATATTGACCAACAAAATGAAAAACGAAATATTTTTTTTATGGTATTGGAAGGCAAACAAGCAGACCGATTTCCTGATGGTAAAAAATTCACGCCGCCGAGAGACACCAAAGGTGGTAATAGTGCGTTGCCAACCTATTATATTTTTCACAAATCGTCAAGTATCACTTAATGCGTCAACTCTTTACTAAACATGTCATCCAAAATCATACACAGGGGAGTACTTTGCAGCTCACATTACTATATACTAATTATATACTATTACTGTTCTGTATTGATCAACTTAAATGGGGGTGGACTAGACATATTATGCTCAGATGTGTAAAGGAGAATTGGAGCAAATAGGAAACAATTTGGTTCCCAAGGGACAGCATTAGGAGTCATAAAAAGAGAAGATGGGAGGATGACCTGAAAATGACTAGTTGGACAAGAGTGTCATTAGACAGAAAGCAGTGGAAAGACTTGGAGGAGACCGTTGCCATAAGGCACACCAAGCCTTTTGTGGTTCAATGCAGACTTTTGGGTTACTTTTTTTAATAGGTAAACATGTCAAAAGTTCGGGAACAAAGGCTTTATTATTATTATTAATTGCATACTATTAAAGTTTGCTTGAATTTCACTCTTCTCTAGGAGAAAGTATTTGGCTTTACCTCTTATTCTGTGTGTACGTGGCATGTACGAATTAAATGTGGACATAATATATATGTAGCAGCAAACAAAAGGGGTTGAAGCTCTGTTAGGACGCGAACAGTGGGATGTTGTTCGCATGTAATGAGCATTTTGTAATTATTAGTAAGGTAAATTACGCGAGACACCAGAGTCAATAAAATACAGTGCGGTATAGGTACAGGTCGAACAACGCATACATAGATACCTTTTTTTTATGATATTGGAAGGCAAACAAGCAAACGAATTCCCTGATGTTAAGAAATACACGCCGCCTAGAGACACCAAAGTTGGTAACGGTGCGTTGCCAACCTGAGGCCGGGATGTTAGGCCTCCAGCAAAAGTAAATTTACCAGCTACCTTACCCTCCGAACCGGAATACGTCATGACGTTATGGCGGCAGGAATAGGTAAGGCGGTGGTACCAATCCGGGCGAGTCGCTGCTAAACTTTACCACCTAGTAAAACCTCTCAGGAAGACGATATTTTGAGCCAGCAATGTAGCCCACTTCGAGCGCAAGTGACATTGGCTTGACATATGCTAATGTCAACGTTTTATGCAAATATACAATAACAAGAAATGTACGGAGTTTTGGCGCCATCGTGAATGAAGATGGTCGTAATTTTTTCATAGTTATTGAATTTCATGTTTATATTGAGTGAAATTAGTTTATTTAGGTGGGAATTAAATTCATTTTGTTCAGTGAAAGTGCACAAATCAAGTAATCATGAAGAAATTGGTGTATCCTCTAATTCCTCGCTGCCGCCAAATGTGAATTGATGAGCTTGAGTAACGAAGCCACCGTTTTACTTAAGACCCAGACATGACTTACTGACGACTTATGACTGATGACTAATTATAATTGATTAAAATTGATTTAAAGTTTGATGCAAATTTCTACTTGACTAATGGCAAAATACTAACGTGAAGGCCAATACCTAAAGAAAGAAGAAGAAGAAGAAGAAATGTACACACACAGGCATCTTTACGCTAAGTGTTCCTTGTGTGGAAGGCAAAGAAAGCCGAGTGCCAAGTGTTACAATTCCTGCACGTTGTAGGCTGGAAAATAAGTTTATGATTCTTTGTAAAAAAATGGAGCAACGAAAAAAGTATTATATAATTAAGTGTTATAATAGAACGGTAATTAAAAGTTACCATTGAACGGTGAAATGTCGTTTTATTCAGGCTAGCGGTTATAAATGCTTAAGTATTTGATTTGGTACTACAGAAAACGTATTATAAACGATTATTTTACAGAAAAGCTTAAATATTAATATATATAAATTACGTGTCACGTTGTTTGTCCGCGACGGACTTCTAAACTACTTAACCGATTTGAATCAAATTTGCACACCGTGTGCAGTTTGATCCAACTCGAAAGATAGGATAGCTTACATGCCAATTTATAAAGTATCTTCACGCCCATATACCCGAAGAGGTAGGCAGAGTTACAACCAAGGCACCCACGACTAGCCGAAGACACTAAGTCCCACAATGTGATAGGTGGCAAGCCTATCGCCAACCGGGCACATTTCCAATCCCGAAAAACATTTTTTTATTAGAAAATTGGAAAACTCCAATTTTCTTTTTTTGGCCGACCCAGGATTCGAACCCGGGACCTCATGCAGTCAAGTCCAACACCCGGACCGCTAGACCACAGAGGCGATGTGTCAATTTATAATATGTGTAACATGATGTAACATGATGACATTTGTAACATGATGTGTCAATTGACATGTCAATTTATAATCAAAAAAATTAACATTCGAGCGAAGCCGGAATAGGTAGCTAGTACTAATATATAAAATTGATACTATTGAAGATAATTGAATTGCTGGGGAGTTTGTTTTGTCGTAACAACTTTAGAATAACAAGAATTGAGGAGGGTGATTGATAGTTTATGGTAGATAGGGTTGTGCTTCCGAGGTGACCCCATTTTAGTTTAATCGTCGTCTACGAAAATGAAACTTGATGAATAATCAGGTATTAATAATTCAGAACTACTAGTAGGTGGTGGTAGAAATTAAGTGGACTGTCTTGGAATGATTGGCTAACTTTCGAATAAAAAAATATCAAATCATGACGTGGCTACTAATGAAACAGTTGGAGTCGGTTTGTGCAGTTTCATAAATACAGACAAAATATGTAACAGCATTAGTAGATAGGTTTGGGTCTAAAAAATAGAAACTTAATAGAACGGCTGTTGCTTATGACATGATGATTTATATTGGGAGAAGAGGTATTGCAAATTCGTGCATATTAAAAAATACTTATTTTTATTACATATAATGGGAAAAATATGCTTATTTTAATTGCTTTACAGTTTATTTTTATTTATTTATTTATGACATTGGAGAGCAAACAAGCAGACGGATTTCTGATGGTAAGAAATTTCCGCCGCCTAGAGACACCAAAGGTGGTAATGGTGCGTTGCCAACCAGAGGCCGGGATGTTAGGCCTCGAGCAAAGGTTCCTTACCCTCCGAACCGGAACACGTCATGAAGTTATGGCAGCAGGAATAGGTAAGGCGGTAATACCGATCCGGGTGAGTCGCTGCGAAACTTTACCACCTAGACAGAGGTCACTGTGCTAATGACGGCAAGCCAACGCTCGCCTTTTACGAGCTGCTTGGCACAGGAAGGCAGATGGTCTATTCTACAAAGGAGCCCGGACCATCACAGTATAAACTTACCACGGATTAAAAATAATATGAGATATAAATGTAATTTTTATGACCATAAGATTGAATTTAATAATATAGTAAGGTTTTGATTACTTTGTGCAAATTAATAATGTTATAACCAAAGATAATAATTTATCTTTGCCGTTATTTTAAGTGCCAAGTAGCATTAGCTTATACATTTTAAATTTAAGGTAAGTACTTGGCTAACGCAACTGATTTTACTGAGCGAAATATCGTGGTTAACAAAATCTTTTGGCAAATCACAAAATACACCGAAATACATCTTGTGAGTTTTTCCAGGCGTCATATTTTTCACAATAGTAACAAATTTTAAATTTTGATTAGCCAATGTGTGTTCTCCACTTGCTAAGTGATAAGAAATAAAAAAAAAAGTATCTTCACGCCCATATCCCCGAAGAGGTAGGCAGAGGCACCCACGACTAGCCGAAGACACTAAGTCCCACAATGTAATAAGTGGCAAGCCTATCGCCAACCGGGCACATTTCCAATCTCGACCAAAATTTTTTTTATTAGAAAATTGGAAAAATCCAATTTTCTTTTTGTTGGCCGACCCTGGATTCGAACCCGGGACCTCATGCAGTCAAGTCCAACACCCGGACAGCTAGACCACAGAGGCGAGGCAGACCGAAAATCATGAACTATTCAGTTCAGTGTTGTTCTGTTCAGTTGTTGGACTTGACTGCATGAGATCCCGGGTTCGAATCCCGGGTCGGGCAACAAAAATTTTTTTTTTCCATGTTTTCTAATATAGAAAAAAAATGTTGCTCGGGACAGGATATGTGTCCGGTTGGCGATAGGCTTGCCACCTATCACATTGTGGGACTTAGTATCTTCGGCTAGTCGTGGGTGCCCTGGTTGTGCCTCTGCCTACTTCGGGGATATGGGCGTGAAGATACATTTTTTTTATTTATCATGGATGCATAGATAAATTTTTACGAATTGAAGAATTAGAGGAAACTAAAAAACATGATTTCACCGAAATTTGTTTATCTTTGCAAAGAGGTGTAACGTTTGGATATAAAACAAGTATGGAAACCAACTGATGCCCTATTAGTCGTTAAGGCATTTTTTTTCATCGCTGGTGTTGAATCATGTGCCAACATCATATTTAATGTTTTAATGGAATTAGACAGACATTCAGCCGTTTCAGTCAAGTCTAGATATAAGGCATTTTTCCTTTTTCATCGCTGGTGTTGTATCATTTGCCAACATCATAATATTCAATGTTTTAATGGAATTAGACAGACGTTTTGACGTTTTAGTCGAGTCCACGAAGAAACTAAGGCATTTTTTTTATCGCTAGTGTTGCATCATGTGCCAACATTATATTTAGTGTTTTAATGGAATTTGGCAGTCATTCTGCCGTTGTAGTCGAGTCTATGAAGAAATTAAGGTATTTTTTTTATAGAAATTAACGTTCGTCACATTGGAATATATAAAAATGGCTATGAATCTATAAGGTTTTATCCAGTTATTAAATTTTTAACCTGTCAATGTGCACAAGATACCTGGTAATATACCTTCCTGGTAATACCAAAGGTCAGAAAGAAACTAATTTGTTTTGACCACAATACGATACGCACCACGATGAAAAATACTACCGTGACCCAGAAAAGTTCTGTTTCCAGTGCTTTTCCAAAGAAAATAAAGTAATGTTACAGAAGTAACATTTTTTCCTTTTGGTATAGGAAACCAAATTCGTATGGAAATGAGATACGCACATAAAAAAAGTATCTTCACGCCCATATCCCCGAAGAGGTAGGTAGAGGCACAACCAGGGCACCCACGACTAGCCGAAGATACTAAGTCCCACAATGTGAAGGTGGCAAGCCTATCGCCAACCGGGCACATATCCTATCCCGAGCAACATTTTTTTATTGGAAAATTAGAAAAACCCAATTTCTTTTTGTTGCCCGACCCGGGATTCGAACCCGGGACCTCATGCAGTCAAGTCCAACAACTGAACCGCTAGACCACAGAGGCGATAGATACGCACATAATCAAGTCAAAGCTGATTCGATTCATTTTACAGTTGAAACTAAGATTTCTGACACTGGACTTAAACATGAAAAAAATATTGACCAAAAATAACAAAAAATACCAATATTAAACTTTTTGGAACGTAATTAAAGAACAAATAAATAATTTATAAAACTTCCATCGTCGACTTTACGCGAACAAGAACAGAACATGAAAGAAATGCGAACAAACTAGACCAAAATAGTGGTTTTTGTAACAAGTCTATTTAATTTAAAACTACGATAGGAACTGATTACAGCCAGTCATTGAGAAGACCTGGCAAAAGGAACTTATAGTAACTTCAAATTACATATCATGTCTGTCAGAGATTATAAGGAGCAATTAATCCCAAGCGTTTTGCCGAACAGATGTTTTTAATCTTAAAAAAATCATAATTATAATTGTAAGTGTACTAGAGTAATTTTGTATCAATATCCACTTAAATAGATAACCTATTCAATATATAAAAAGTCGTTAAACGTGCATGATAATACAAAGTGAATGCTTTTTAATGCCTTTTTAAAGCCTTTGCGGTGTAGTGGTTCGGTTTTAGCAATTATAAATGTTTTTTTCAGTTTAGTTATTAAAACGATGTTGCTCGAGATCGGATAAGTGCCCGGTTGGCGATAGGTTCGACATCTATCACTACGTGGGACTATAAATACCTTCATAAACTGAGGACGCCTCTGCCTACCTGTTCCTAAATACAGGCGTAAAGATTCTTGCTTCCTTACTTTTTAAATAAGCCTTTTACTTACTTAGTTAATACTAAATAAATAAGTGCATGTAAGAATGAAGAATTTATAAGTAGCGAAATATTCACATTTCGCTACTTATAAATTCTTCATTCTATATATAGTAAACAAAATGGTGTAAATATTAATTATTACTTAAACTATTAAATATTAATAGTAATAATTGATTTGGTGAATGTGTGAATTATGAAATAATAAATTAGCGTGCTAACTAAAAAAAAGTATTCATTACATAATATTTTTCAAGATTTTATACGAACCATGTTTTTGAATTAAATTCAGGTATAAGTGTATTCATGGATAATTACTATTTACCTAGTTTATTTACTATCAAGTTCATTATATACTTGGATATTGGTGAAAATCATAATTATTTAATATATAACATAGTATGTTTGCTTAGTTCTATATAACTACGCAACGGATTTTAATACGGTTTTGAAATAGATAAGAGAAATTCAAGTGGAAAGTTTATATGTTTAATAAAATAGTAGTTGGTCCACTAGTGCGAAGCTGGGACGAGCTACTAGTAATTGATAAAATTGTTTATTATTATAATATTTATAATACTAATTAACTGCTTACATGATTTTCCTATTTAAATATAATAAGTAGTAAGTAAGTTAGTAGTTAGTAAAGTAGAGTGAAAATTAACTAAATTTATTGTTTTATTTATTTTTTCAATTTGATTGTTTATTTTTAGTATGTAAGTTAGTATTTTAAGTTGTTTTTGTGTTCTTTGTATGGCAATGAACTTCCATTATTAATTATTAGTTCACGATAAAAAAACGGTTGTATTATTACATCCCCTCTTCGCTTTTCGGTATCAGACTTAAGTTCATAGGGTCTGACAACAAAAAGAAAATGTGTTTTTTAAATTATCCAATAAGAACAACCTTTCCCGGGATTAGATGTGAGTCCGGTTGGCGATAGGCTTGACACCTTACACAGATTGTGGGACTTATTGTCTTCGGCTAATCGTGGACAGAGCTAGCAAAGGACAGGATGTACCTCTGCCTACGACCTCGGAGATATGGGCCTGAAGATACTTACTTTTTTACTTACGAAAAATAAGAGAAAAAAATTTGAAATGTATGTCATTTAAAACACCTCAGCCAGAGTGCTCTTCCTCAATTGTATTTATAGGCGACAAAGGGACTACGAAAAGATAAACTGAGATTTACTTTAGAACAATTAAAACTTTCCTTAAACTTAGTTTGTTTGTAGCTAGTTCCCAGGGAGGATTATAAACGCAGTTAAGAAATATGTCTTCAATTACTTTCTTAAACAAAAGCAGTTGTTGAATTAGCAAAAGTATTACCATCTTAACTTTTAAGTAGGTGCCATTGTCAGTAGCATAATTGGAACGTCTTTTACTTTTTAAGGTTGTATTCAGTGTTAAGTTTTAATAAACTTGAAAATGTTTTTATTTTGGTAATGAAATTTTATAATTGAGGAAAAATGTTTTAGCAAATGAAATATAATTATTATATTTTGGTATAACTTATTACTTTTTGTTTTTTTTAAGCTATTGCATTGTTTTTATCGCTGGCTTTGAGCGCGGCTACCAAATCAAGAAATTCCGTAACGAAATAAACCTAACACGTCGTCTGACGTCGTTTCAGTTCAGCAGACTTCGGCACGGTGTTTGTGTGCGTGCGACTAGACGTATGCGTGTAGTCTGTACGAATCTCGTGCGGATTTAGACAAGCTGCTCCAAAATCAGACGAATACGTAAGCAGCTGTTTGTGAGAAAATATATAGGTATCTATCATTTATGTACAACAGTGAATAGCTCTAAATTTAGTAATTTAATTTTGATTTTAAAATAATTTTATTACTTCAGGATTATATTATTTTATTATATTATTTTATATATTACGCTATGCAAAAGCTTCGCCATGGCAGTCTCCGAGTGCCACACATATATTTTTTTGTTACAGTAAAATAACGATGTAAACAAAAGAACTGCCTGATGGAGAGCGCTAACTTTTGCTTATAGACATTTACAAGGAGAGTTCGATTCAAATGGCAAGTTGGTTTCTAAAAAAATAGCCGTCTACTTAAAAGTCCCAAAAATTAAAGTTTAATGAGAAAACCTTAAAAAACAAGCTGTAACATAGTTAACCTTTTTATGAGAAGTAGGTAGAAAATAGTTGTAGATGCTCAAACGCAAAACTGTTGTAGGATGAAGTCTTGGTTAAAAATACTCAAAATAATAATTCTAAGTATAGCACAACAATATCTGGTATTCATGTCTTGCTCTGCAGCAGAGCAATTACAATAAATGCCGATTAATTTTAAAAATACTGTACATCCTGTACTGTGAGATTGACTGACTGAGACTGTATTGTGAGATGATTCGCATTGAAAGTGGCTATCCTGGGAACATAATATCCCCAAACCCACGTGTTACTATTCTTAAAAAATATAAAAGCTGCTGTTTTTTGCCTTATCTATATTTTTTTCGGCATCACTCTACAAGCAGTCATTTTTATCTCGATGACCTCATGGATACGATCAACAGGATTTATATAGGCCAACTTGAAATCATGATCTACATTCACAAAAACACCCACCAAAATCTGATCGTTATTGGCCGTGTACTCTGATTACAAACATAACTAAAGTACGGCCGAATTGATAGCTTCCTTCTTTTTGAAGTCGGTTAAAAATAAAGATTCCACAGATGGCGTTTTTCCAAATACTCTACTGCTTGCTATACTTTAATATACTAGAATATGGTTACAACAATGCACTCACATATGAAACTAAAAACGACTTCTCTAGATTTATTAAACCATTTTATTCTAAGCAAAATATACGAGACAGTTATATTAATATAATGTACAGTGCACTTTTATCTTTTTATTTCCACTATAAAGTAGCTAACATAATTCAAAGAAAAATCCCAGATTAAAAATCACCAGTGGGGACTACTTGAATTTATTTTGCACGAAGAAATTGCTGGCGGTTGGCCTTCCTTCCACACTGGCTTCCTTGCGAGATATAAATAGCGTGAAATTTCACCGAGCCACTCCGATTTCATGAATTTTTGTAGCTTCATATTTCGTGACAAATAGTTAACTATGGCTTCCGGTACCTGTATGAAATGGGACCTTTATGCAGAGAAATTTTGCTTCAGCATTATAACTATGTTAAAGTAAAATTGCAGTTGTCTGGTTATAGGATGAGAATATATATTTTCTATTCTGTATGTAATGTTTTTTTTAAAGTGAATAGTATATAATATAAACTTTTCATGGTTAACACTTGGTGAAACTTTATAATAACGTGACTCAGTTTGCCTATTGTATTTTGGGCCGGTATTTTCGTATTAAAAACCCTTATTAATTTTTTTTATGATATCGGAAGGCAAACAAGCAGACGGATTTCCAGAGGGTGAGAAATTCTCGCTGCCTAGAGATACCAATGGTGGTAATGGTTCGTTCCCAACCTGAGCCTGGGATGTGAGACCTCAAGCAAAAGTAAGTTTATAGGCTACCTTATCCTCCAAACCGGTACACGTCAATGGCAAGCACTGACGTTATGACGGCAAGAACAAATAAGGCAGTGGTACCTATCCAGGTGAGTCGCTGCGAAACTCCGCTAGTCTGATGCCAAGGTGTTAGTTATGATAAGCCTATGCTCGCCTTTTACGAGCTGCCTGTCATCAAGGCAGATGGTCTATTCTGTAAAGGAGCCCGGACCAATACGGGGGAAAACAAGTAGGCAATTAGATGTAAGATCAGCCGCCTGTCAGCAGACACAGCCACTAATTGGTAGAACTTTGCTTAAATAAATTATCGATGCTTGTATTTATAAGCTTCATAGACATTTAAACAAGCATATTCAACAGATAACTTATTGTTATTTTGTTTCTTATATGACGCTATTATTTTCAGCTTTTGTAAAATTAGAGTCTGGCTATGATACAAAATAGGATCTTGAGTAGCAACTGTTACCCTAATTAAATAGTACTTGTATTCACAAAAATCATTTCGTAATATAAAACAAAGTCGCTTACTTCTATCTGTCTCTTAGTTTAGATTTTAAAATTACGCAACATATTTCGATGCGGTTTTCAGTGTTATTTATACGTGGTGTTATATACAATACAGTCTAATTAAGTATTTGTATAGGATAGAAAATTCTATATTTTGTGACTAAGCTGTCAAAAACGTTTTCAAAATAATGTGCTACAGAAATATAACAAAACCTATCGTAAAAAAGACTTACAAAAAAGTCCTCTATATTATGTATCTATTTCCTAAGGTTGACTCATAGCAACCATTTTTTTTCTCAAAAAATATATTAAAATACTACGTAAATTTTAAAAACATGTTTTTTATTATCAGTTTTAATCCTTATGCACGTAAGTATCTTAGTTACATTGGACATTTATTTTAGATTAAATTTGCTGTCTAGTTTTCTTTCATTTAAGTGACTACTATGAAAAAGAGTAGGATTGAAAGAAACTGTCGATGTTGAAAAGAAAGGATATGCTCTGTTGGTCCGCTCGTGTGGAAACAATGACAGATGAAATACTAAAAAGAAAATATACAACGTGAATGTGGGTGGGTGTAGGTACCCTAGACGACCAAGGTTAATATCAACTATCATATAGAAACCAGCGTGTTTGTATGAAAGTATAATGAATGTGGAGGAAGCCAGAGAGGTTCCGATCCGGTGGTAGTTTAAAAAAAAATGTCGACGCGCACAAATACCACTTGTATGGTTCAAGTGAATAAAGATATTTCTGATTCTGGTTTGTCTGGATGCGATCGTGAGATTTGGAACCCGATGCTCTCTGCTTACCCCGTAAGAAACCTGGCGTGAACACTTTTTTTATTTAAAATTACGGGGAACCATAAAAATGTTTGCAGTAAAACGACGGGCGTCACCTCGTATACCATACGTGCTACGACTTGCTTATGACCGAAGAATAATTCTTGACCCAAGAATTATTCTTGGTCTGATACTCGAAAATCAGAGTGTCAGAGTTGCCTTCGTGGGGTTCGAACCAATCACGAGAGCCCATGGGTGCCCGTTTCTCATATCTTTATTCATTTGCATCGTCTCTTTTATGCACTTTACATGAAAGGGAAGAATAGTTAAAAATGTAGTATATGAATTTAGATATTCCCAAGATAGAAAATCTTCACGGTATAGGAAAAAAGGAATTATTTTACTCTTAATTCAAAGCAAGCGAAGCCGCGCGCAAAAGCTAGATAACTCTATAAACATCGAAAATCAGTATTTACAAGCGAATAATTGGATTGAAACATTTACTTATACCTGCAATACTCATATTTAACCACACAATAAAGTATAGTTACAGGCAACGAATAACAATAATTTACCGGCGAACCATGTCAGCGCTACTCAAATTTGGCTAGGCATTTTTTTTAAGTAAAAACTTCTTTAGCGGCATTGCGCACTTTTTTGGAATGGTTAAAAACTTCTAAACTCGCGTCAGGACACGTGACCTGATAGAAAATTCATAAGACGGCGCAGGGCGCTTGCGCGAATGTTCGTGTCGTCATGTTGTGTACGATAGCGCAATAAATGAATATTGTATTCTACCACATAAATGATAGTACTTTTATAATTATAATTAAGGCAATTCGTGCGAGATTATTCCCTACTCATTCCAAAATATCGAAAATGCACAACGTTAATATTCAAGTTTTCACGTCTGCCGGCACTCCCGGAGTGCAACCCGTCGTTTTTTAATATGTTTCTTATTATGGGTCTATAGTATTACTCTCACCGATCTCATTTGCGTTTAGTAAGATATAATTAAGCGCGAGAAGATATAATAAAACTGAAGTTCAAGAAATATACATCTCTTCTCCACTAGTTCTTTTTGGAGTAGGCAGAGATTATCTTGTGCCAAGTGTCTTAACTCTTGCAGACCTGCCAAGTACTCTTTTTTATGACATTGGAAAGCAAACAAGCAGACGGATTTCCTGATGGAAAAAAAATCACACTGCCTAGAGGCCCTAGAGACACCAAAGGTGGTAATCGTGCATTTCTAAACTTAGGCCGGGATGTAAGGCATCAAGCAATAGTAAGTTTATCGGCTACCTTATCCTCCGAGCCGGAACACGTCAACGGTAAAAACTAACATTACAGCGTCAGGAATAGTTAAGGCGGTGGTACCAATCCGGGCGCGAGGCGAGTCTCTGCGAGACTCTACTATCTAGTCAGATGTCACGGTGTTAGTGAACGTAAGCCTATGCTCGCCTTTTACGAACTGCCTGGCATAGGAGTGCAGATGGTCTATTCTGCGAAAGAGCCCAGACCAACACGGATCACATTTATTGGAATTTTCATACAAACACGCCAGTTCCGATGACTCTTGATATCTCATAAAGTAATGTTGGGGTATATATATATTAATAGGTGATGCCAATACTTTGGACTTCTTTTTACGAAAATGGCGAGGACGCAGGAGCATAAAATTTGGCACACTTATAGTTTATGTGTAGGATAAGTGCAGAACGCTAACATTTTTCAATAATAATGCTAGTACATTAAATCAATTAATAAAACATTACCCACACTACCATGCATTTGACACACACAAACAGATATATTGATGACAACGGTAAAAGATCACAGATGGCGCACTAACTATCCATAAAGTTTAGTAGTTGGTCTTGAGAAATGAAGATGGCGTTCTTATCAACAAGATATTAAAATTTATTATGGTCGAATTTCGACCAGTTGTTCAAATAATTATGCTAAGCGGAGATAGCTTTGGACTCAAAAACTCATTTTAAATTAGCTTACCCAACACTCTGTTCGCAGTATTTCCTATATACGCGTTGAACTTTAAACCCTTCGAAAGCACTACCGAGACATACTACTTCGTTCACTGCTCCAACTGTGTACTTGTTTTTGTGTCTATAAAAACTACAGTCCATTTCCAATGCCAATTCTATGCATCCCACTTCGAGCAATATAAGTAGGATTGCTATTAGATTAATTCAACGAATACTAACACATCCGCGCTTACAAAGGGTCTAATAAGTATAACTTTGAGTAGCGCTGTCCCACGTAATTGTTCCAGCATCGAAATCCACTTGACGTGAGCACATTATTGATGAGTAATATGTTGTGGTGAGGATGTGAAATATATCGAATTTTTCAATTAATGGAAAATATTATAGCCAATGATTGAGTATCATATTGTGAAACTATTCAATGACATTGTTTTGTGTTAAAATATACATGGTTTTTATTATTTGAGCTTTTGTTTGATATTGTGAATGAATTGCAATTTAAATGCAGCATAACTGAAATAAATGGCGTTCAGATTGATCAACATTTATTTAAACCTTTTGTGATTAATTATTTAGGGAACTTATAAGAATTTAATTTTTTCCCTGTGTTGATCCTGGCTCCTTTGCAGAATAGAACATTTGCCTTCCTGCCAGGCAGCTCGTAAGAGGCGAGCATAGGCTTACTGTCACTAGCGCCGTGACATCTGACTAGGTGATAGTCTCGCAGCGACTCACCCGGAATGGTACCATCGCCTTACCTATTTCTGCCGCTTGCCGTTGACGTGTTACGGTTCGGAGGGTAAGGTAGCCGGTAAACTTACTTTTGCTCGAGGCCCAACATTCCGAACTAAGGTTGTCAACGCACCATTTCCACCTTTGGTTTCCAGGCGGCGTGAATTTCTTACCATCAGGTTAATCCATGTTCAACTTCAGGTTGGTATCCCTTTATTGCTATCATAATCTTTTTAAATCGCCTTTATGATCTATCGGTCCAAGTGTTGAACTTGACTTCATGAGGTCCCGGGTTAGAATCCTGGGTCGGGGAACAACAAGAAAATGTGGTATTTCCAATTTACTAAAAAAAAATTGCTCGGGATTGGATATAGGTGTCTAGTTTGCGATAGGCACCTGTTCCACTGTGCGACTTAGTGTCTTCGGCTTGTCGTGGGTACCCTGGTTGTGCCTTTGCCTAACCTTCGGGGATATGGGCGTGAAGATACTTACTTATTTTTTGCTATCTTAAGTTTGACAAACGAAGTTTTGTATAAGAGCATTGTCTTATACTTCGTATTGTTGTCATAAGCTTAGGGAATCTGTCCGCTTGCTTTACTTCCTAATGCTAAAGAGGTCAAAGTACAAGAAGGTTTTGCAATAATTTCCACTAGAGTAGGTAAAGAGACTATTGCCTTTTTAGAGATTATGCGCTTAGAGATGTAAAGTGTATAATAAGGATTCCACATGAATTAAAACATTGGTTGTAAACATTGGTTTGCATCCGTCTGGAAGGTAGATTTTATTTATTTGTTTCAAACAAAATTTCCACCAAGGTCAACCTTGTGAAAGTCGTTATTACAACCATCTGGATGAAGCTTTAGAGACAAGAAAATAATTTCACTGATGACAAGCAGCGTTGTCGTTGGAGTTGTTGACTAACAGACAGTTAAATATATTTCTATCTACAAATGAACAAAAACTAAAGAAAAGTATCCCCCCCAGAAGGTACCCACAACTAGCCGAAGACACTAAAATTCCCATAATATGATAGACGCCTATCGTCAACCACAATATTCTGGATAACAGTTGTTTTTATCAGAAAATTAAAAAAAAAATATTGCCCGACCCGAGGCTCGAACCCGGAACTTCAAGAAACCAAGTCCACACGTAAAAGGTTATCACAATTAAAAAACTACCAGCCATTTAATCCTATTAATATTATAAATGCGAAAGTTTGTAAGTATGGATGTATGGATGTTTGTTACTCGAATGGCTGAACGGATTTGTCTGAAATTTGGAAGACAGATAGATTGTGACCTGGATTAACATATAGGCTATTTTAAATCCCGATCGCACACCGGGTTTCTGTGAAAACGCGGGCGAAGCCGCAGGTAGCAGCTAGTGAGTTATAATAGTAAAATTGTCATCTGAAAAACTATTTTTCTCCAATGAACACGACCGAGGACATTCGTCTTTTGAGCCATAATAAAAAGTCTACTTGAGAAAGCATTTCAAGTATTGCCGTATCTAATATTAATCAAAGGTTTCGAGCAGTTTTTTGTGAAACTATATTAATTCGTGAAGCAAAAATTTTGAACCCCTTTTTACGAAAATTGCGCTGAAGGAGGAGCATAAAATTGCATGGCAAACTTTTTATGTGCAGAAGTGCAGAACGTTAATATTTTTCAATAGTAACGGTTATAAAGTACATTAAATAAATAAATAAAATATTACCCACACTACCATGCATTTGACACACAAACAAATATATTGTTGATAACGATAAAAGATTACAGATGGCGCACCTTACAGTTTGGACAAAGACAAAGTAATTACTCTTGAGAAATGAAGATGGCGTTCTTATCAACAAGATATTAAAATGTATTATGGTTGAATTTCGACCAACGGGCGACCTTTAAAGCTAGTTACTTAAAAAAGTATAACTCTTTCTAGATTCTATACTTCTTATCGTTGGTGCTTGGTGGAATTCCATTCTTGAGGCAATTTATTTAGAAACACTTGTACTTTCCAGAATATATTTTATTATTTTTTTATTTTTATGGTTTAGCCAACCAGTTTCGCTATAATAAAATATATTGTGGAAAGTACAAGTTTTTCTTAATAAATTGCATAAATAACCCTTTCTCTTATTCATGTAGCCTTTAAAATGCCGCAATAGAATATAACATAATAGAATATATTTTTATTCACATTCACCTTACAAGAGGCACTTGTGATGAGTCTATATAATACTAAAACTACCACCGGATAGGAACGCGGCTACACACTGAGAAGATCCGGCAAGAAACTCAGCGGCTGTCTTTTTTTTTCTTATTCTTTACAAATTATTACAAGGAACTTATAACAATTGAAATTTTTCCCCGTGTTGGTCCTGGCTTCTTTGCAGAATAGAACATTTGCCTTCTTGCCAGGCAGCTCGTAAGAGGCGAGCATATGCTTACTGTCACTAGCACCGTGGCATCTGACTAGGTGCTAGAGTCTCGCAGCGACTCGCCCGGAACGGTACCATCGCCTTACCTATTTCTGCCGCTTGCCGTTGACGTGTTACGGTTCTAAGGGTAGGGTAGCCGGTAAACTTCCTTTTCCTTGAGGCTTAATATCCCGCCCTAAGGTTGACAACGCACCATTTCCACCTTTGGTTTCCAGGTGGCGTAAATTTCTTACCATCAGGAATTCCGGCTGCGTGTTTGCCTTCCAATATCATAAAAAAATAAGCAGCTTTTATATCTAATACTAATTAAGTCAAACTGTGTTAATCCTTATTCAACTTCAGGTTGGTATCCCTTTATTGCTATCTTAATCGCCTCTGTGATCTATCGGTCCAAGTGTTGAACTTGACTTTACGAGGACAGCAAGAAAATGTGGTATTTCCGATTTACTAAAAAAAAATTGCTAGGGATTGGATATGTGTCTGGTTTGCGAAGGCTTGCCACATGTTACATTGTGGGACTTAGTGTCTTCGGCTTGTCGTGGGTACCCTGGTTGTGCCTTTGCCTAACCTTCGGGGATATGGGCGTGAAGATACTTACTTATTTTTTGCTATCTTAAGTTTGACAAACGAAGTTTTGTATAAGAGCATTGTCTTATACTTCGTATTGTTGTCATAAGCTTAGGGAATCTGTCCGCTTGCTTTACCTTCTAATACTGTACATAGAGGTAAAGGTATAAGAAGGTTTTGCGATAATTTCAACTAGAGTGGGTAAAGAGGGTATTGCCTTTTTTCCTGCAGCCATAGTATATGAATGCAACGCTTAGAGATGTAGAGTATATAATAAGGATTCCACACGAATTAAAACATTGGTTGTAAACGTTGGTTTGCATCCGTCTGGAAGGTAGATTTTATTTATTTGTTTCAAACAAAATTTCCACCAAGGTCAACCTTGTGGAAGGCGTTATTACAACCATCTGGATGAAGCTTTAGAGACAAGAAAATAATTTCACTGATGACAAGCAGCGTTGTCGTTGGAGTTGTTGACTAACAGACAGTTAATTATATTTCTATCTACAAATGAACAAAAACTAAGGAGAAGTATCCCCCCCAGAAGGTACCCACAACTAACCGAAGACACCAAAATTCCCATAATATGATAGAAGCCTATCGTCAACCACAATATTCTGGATAACAGTTGTTTTTATCAGAAAATTAAAAAAAAAATTTATTGCCCGACCCGAGGCTCGAACCCGGAACTTCAAGAAATCAAGTCCACACGTAAAAGGTTATCACAATTAAAAAACTACCAGCCATTTAATCCTATTAATATTATAAATGCGAAAGTTTGTAAGTATGGATGTATGGATGTTTGTTACTCGAATGGCTGAACGGATTTGTCTGAAATTTGGAAGACAGATAGATTGTGACCTGGATTAACATATAGGCTATTTTAAATCCCGATCGCACACCGGGTTTCTGTGAAAACGCGGGCGAAGCCGCAGGTAGCAGCTAGTGAGTTATAATAGTAAAATTGTCATCTGAAAAACTATTTTTCTCCAATGAACACGACCGAGGACATCCGTCTTTTGAGCCATAATAAAAAGCCTACTTGAGAAAGCATTTCAAGTATTGCCGTATCTAATATTAATCAAAGGTTTCGAGCAGTTTTTTGTGAAGTCAAATTTAATGAAAATGTTTCTCGAATTTTCAAATTTTATCAGAGGAAGCCCTTCAATATACGCTCTGTTGGATAATTTAATAACCTAGCAATTTAATTAAATATAAACATATGAAATGTTCAAAACCAAACCTCAGAACAATTTACTAAAGGTACGAATATCTGTCGAGGAAAGCATCTATTATTACGAAAATGTGGTTTATATAAATTAAAACTATCCATACAAATATTATAAATTCTAAATAACGTTTGTTTGTTTGTTTTTTACTTTTGTGGTGTTTTTATAGGTGAGGATAGAAGGTTGCAGATACAAAGGCTATTTTTTGTCCTCATATCTAAATGGATTCCCACGGTAGATCTAAATAACTTTGATTAAATGGCGGAGCGATTACCGATATTTAATTTTTAAACAAACTATCAATACTAATTATTTTTATGCCCAAATCCCCGAAGAAGTAGGCAGAGACACAACTAAGGCACCCACGACTAGCCGAAGACACTTTATCCAATCCCGAGCAATGTTTTTTTTAATACTAATATTATAAATGCTAAAATATTTCTGTCTGTCTGTGACACTTTCACGTCAAAATCACTTGGCCAATTTTAATGAAATTGGACATGGCTTTAAAGATTAAAGTTTAAATATAAGCCATTTAAAAAAAAACAACTCCCATAGGACTTTAATGGGGTACTTCCTGACCCGATTAAACAGCTAGCATCCCATGAATGCAAAAATGTCTTTATTTGCTTTTCTTTCACTATACTACAGCTTGATGTTACGGTATAGAGAAGGTAGATATAACGTCATGATGTAGCGAGTGTCATAGGCTACTTTTTATCCCAGTATCTAAACGGGTCTCTCCCCCCCCCCGTGTTGGTGTTGGTCAGGGCTCTTTTGTAGAATAGACCATGTGCCTTCCTGCCAGGCAGCTCGGCAGGCAGGCGAGCATAATCTTACTGTCTAGCTGGTAGAGTTTCGCAGCGATTCACCCGGATTGGTACCACCGCCCTACCTATTTCCGTCGCCATAGTGTCAGTGCTTGCCGTTGACGTGTTCCGGTTCAGAGGGTAAGGTAGTCGGTAAACTTACTTTTGTTCGATTCCTAACATCCCGGCCTCAGGTTGGCAACGCACCAATACCACCTTTGGTATCTCTAGGCGTCGTGAATTTTTACCATCAGGAAATCCGTCTGCTTGTTTGCCTTTCATATATAATATTCCTCAATATCATAAAAAAATAACTTTAATATGCCGGCGTAGTCGCGGGCTTTATCTAGTTGTGTATAATTTTGCTCTGTATAAATACAGAGGTTTGCCTCTGTTGTTGAAATGTATTTGAGTATGGTTCTGTTGTCATACATTCAAGTATGTTTCCAGTTTAGGAACAAGATAATCAGAGCCATAATTACGATACTTAAATTAGTGATAACGTTTCTTATTCGTTTTTGAATAATGAAGTAAGTAATAAGTATATTCACGTTTATATCCCTAAAGGGGTAGGCAGAGGCACAACCAGGGCACCCCCGACTAGCCGAAGATACTAAGTCCTACAATGTGGTAAGTGGCAAGCATATCGCCAACAGCGCACATATCCCAGGCAACATTATTTTTGTTACAAAATTGGATTTCAATTTTTTTGTTTCCTGACCCGGGGACTTAACCCGGGATCTCTAGAAGTCAAGTTTATCGTTGGATCGCTAGAACACAGAGGCGAGTTTTAGATGATTTTAAAAGGGAGGTGGTTTATAATTTGGTTTGTATATTTCTATTTCTTAACACCTGATTTAAATAGATGGATGTTACAAGTTTTATTTGTTTCTGCGTATATGCGAGTATATATGTGTCTGTCTGTGGTATCACTATTTTTGAACGGACGGACTTATTTCGACTAGAAAGTGTTTTATTTTAAGGATATTTTAACTATAACACTTGCCCTGTGCATGGAATAAATTTCTGCAAATGTTAAGGTAAAAAAAAAACACCACAAGAATTGGATTCTCTGTAGCTTAGGTGGTAAGAGCATACTATGTTGGCATCAGATAAAAGAGTGTAGGTTCAAAGCCTGTTAAAAATAAATTTATTGCTTTATTTTAATAACAAAAAAATTAGATATTGCATTTTCATTTAAATATTTAATTCTTTATTGTACACAGTATATGACATAAAACATGGACAGTGATAAACAGAAATGCACAAAAGGTGGGCTTATCTTCAGGTTGGTCCAGGCTCCTTTGCAGAATAGAACATCTGCCTTCCTGCTAGGCAGCTCGTAAAATGCGAGCATAGGCTTATCATCACTAACACCGTGGCATCCTACTAGGTGGTAGAGTTTCACAGCGACTCGCCTGGATTGGTACCACTGCTTTACCTATTCCTGCCACCATAACGTCCGTTTTCCTATTCCGTTTTCCGTCGCGCTATAAAAACACGATCCCCGAAGAGGAAGGGCGAGACACCCACGGCTAGCCAATAACACTAAGTGCCACAATGTGGTAGCTGGCAGCCAGCCGGGCATACATTATTCAATTTCGTCGTTATATTAGAAAATTAAAAAAAATATATGTTTTTTATTGCTCGACCCAGAGATCGAACTCGTTACCTCATGAAGTCTAGTCCAACTCCAGACCGTTACTCCCCAAAGACGATCATAGATATGTTTGTTAAAATTAAAAAATAGGCGTGAAAACTCAGTTGGGAATATCAAAGTAAACAACATTTTATGTTCTGTGCTGAAGTATACACTTACTTTGTGCTAAAAATTCATTCAAATCATTCGTTCAATCATTGACATTACATTTACATCATACACTTTCGGATCTACAACATCAGAAGCGAAGGAAGAACTTATCGTACGAGAATGTTGTGTATACACTTCATTTTATTACTAATCCATTGAAATAATCATTAAATTCATAGCTGAGCAATAAAATCAAAGAACATTATACATTTTAAATACTTAATTTTATTACTAAATCATTGAATTAATCATTAAATTGTAATCAATCATAGTTGAGGAATAAAATCAGAGAACATCATACATTTTATACAGTTAATTTCATAACTAAATCATTGAAATAATCATTAAATTGTAATCAATCATAGTTGAGGAATAAAATCAGAGAACATCATACATTTTATTCAGTTAATTTTATAACTAAATCATTGAAATACTCATTAAATTGTTATCAATCATAGTTGAGGAATAAAATCAAAAAACATCATACATTTTATACAGTTAATTTTATAACTAAATCATTGAAATAATCATTAAATTGTAATCAATCATAGTTGAGGAATAAAATCAGAGAACATCACACTTTCACATATTATAAAACACAAGACACACTATAACATTTGATGTTCGCAATTACAGATCCTTGTACCAACAATTACATAGTAACATAAGCAGAGTTGTTATGGACGTCGTTGTTTATGTCTCCCTGCTGCAACATGTCGTCAGTCAGACGTGACACGACTTCTAACTGATGAATACAGCTGTTTGATTGCTGCTAACCATACAATGTTTTCCTTATGTTTTTTTATGGTATTGGAAGGCAAACAAGCAGGCGGATTTCCATATGGTAAGAAATTCACGCCGCCTAGAGACACCAAAGGTGGTAATGGTGCGATGCCAACCTGATACCGGGATGTTAGGCCTCGAGCAAAATTAGCTTTACCGGCTATCTTACCCTCTTAACCGGAACGCGTCATGACGTTATGGCGGACGAAATATGTAAGGCGGTGGTACCAATCCGGGTGAGTCGCTGCGAAACTCTGCCACCTAGTCAAACGTCACGGTGTTAGTGACGGTAAGCCTATGCTCGCCTTTTACGAGCTGCCTGGCAGGAACGCAGATGGTCTATTATGCAAAGGACTAACACGGATAATGTAAAAGTGCAGCAAACAAGCAGGCGGCCTAATGCTAAGAGACAACAGTGGAATATAATAGAAACCATTACAACCAATCAACTGACGAAAAAAGGAGAAGGTTCTCAATTCGACCCGTATGTTTTTTTTTTGTATGTATGTTACTCGATTATTCCGATGTTTGTGGACGGATTTTCAAAATTGTTTTTTTTTATTGAATACTAGCTGCTACCTGCGGCTTCACCCGCGTTTTCACAGAAACCCGGTGTGCGATCGGGATTAAAAATAGCCTATATGTTAATCCATGTCACAATCTATCTGTCTTCCAAATTTCAGATAAATCCGTTCAGCCATTCGAGCGTGAAAGAGTAACAAACATCCATACATCCATACTTACAAACTTTCGCATTTATAATATTAATAGGAAGGATACTCCCGCGGTGGTCCTATTATAATTTGGTCCAGGTGTACATTAGCATTTATGAGGAACATGTTGCAAATTTGAAGTCGGTTTTAGCAGTTTTACTGCGTTTAAATTATTACTTTACTTGTCAAAGTTCTCTGATTATTCAGACCACAACATGATAGAGTCGTTATGGTGGCAGAAATAGGTAGGTCGGTGGATCATGCAAATGTATAAACAACCCTCTACCATCAGTGGTGTCGGTAATGACCAACGGATGGACGACGGGTTGCACTCCGAGAGTGCCGGCAGAAGTGGATACTTGAATATTAACGTTGTGGTTTTTTGATATTTTGGAATGGCTAGGGAATAATTTTTACGATTACGTCTTACGAATTTTCGATCAGGTCACGTATCTTTTCTTATACTGAATGTTCGTCACAATTTGACGTGTCCGGGCTAATATGGGATACGTCTAATATGGTCCATCTTTTTTATTTTTGTCTCGTTTGAAAAAGATAGCCTGAATCAAAAATAAATTTAGTTTTTGAAGACTACCAATATTTCGCAATGATAGCATGATAGAGCGTCATTAGCTGAAACGAATCATAGTATTAAGCACGTAACGAGACTGACCAATAAATGGACAACTCATTAATCGGAGCCAATTAAAACACGTTCTTTTGCTGCTGCAAAACGTTTATTGGTTGCCGCTATTTTATTATCCTTGGTTTATTTTATTAGTCTTCGTCATCTACTTTGTAACATTTCAATTTCACTATTTAAATATTTTCATTTCTGAACAAATCTCACGAATTGATATTAGGTATTATTCTACGGAGGTAACGACAGATAAGCGTAAATTATGGGCTAGTTATGCTAATACAAAAATGTTGAAGATAAAATCACTAAATGTGCTACGATATTAAATCTTACCTATTTAAATAATATACGTTTTAGTTACACTACTTATTACTCTGGAACAGCTGCACCGATATTGCTGAAAATTAACGGGAAAGCTACTTAGAAACAGGCGACGGACATAGGATACTTTTTAAACCTTTCGACTGCGAGAAAACTAAGAAAAACAATATTTTAATATTTCCCATACGACTTGAATGGCTGGAACGAAGTTCACTGGAATAGCTAGTAATATATAGAAGTTCACCAAAATACATAAAAAAGTCCAATTAGTTATACCATTTATGACTTCAGAACAGCTGAACCGATTTAGTTGAAAATTGATGAAAAAGTAACTTAGTACCGGGATACGGATACAGGACACATTTTATCCTGTTCAATGGCGAGGATATTAGGAAAAATAACATTTTATTTTTTCCCATACAAACTGAATGGGTGGAACGAAGTTTGCAGGAACAGGTTGCAGATTATTATTAGAAAGTTGCTTCGTTTTTGTCGTCAGTTTATGTACTGCTTTAAATACCGCCCAGACCTAGAAACACAGATATCTACGTACATTATACAAATGCCTGCTCTTGACGGGAAGCGGACTTAAGCCTCGTAAATATTTGGAAAAGCTCATAATGAAAATCGCCTGTGTGGTCTAGCGGTTTAAGTGTTGGATTTAACTGTAGGAGGTCCTGGGTTCGAATCCCGGGTTGGGTAACAAAAGTAAAATTTGGGTTTTCCAATTTTATAATTTAAAAAAATGTTGCTCGAAATTGGACATTTGCCCGGTTGTCGATAGACTTGCCACCTATCACATTGTGGGACATTGTGTCTTTTGCTAGTCGTGGGTGCCCTGGTTGTGCCTTTGCCTACCTCTTCGGGGATATGAGCGTGAAGATACTTTTTCATAATAAAAAGCTATGATTGTCATAATTTTAATTGTTAGCTTTTTGAATTTTTTTTATTATCTTTATTAATCAAACGAATATGTTATATTGCAGTAACAGCGGGGTGGAGCGCCATTAGACCCGCTATTTACGTTCCCGCGGCAAAGCTGTCGTCAGGTAAACGTGACGCGACTGACAGAAGAACACGGCAGTCTAATGGCGACTGACAATAAATATATTGTACTTTCAATTACCCTAATCTGTATTATTTATTACGCATTTTCTATTTGTAAAGCAGATATGTGGCCTATTGTTGTACAGTTTATTTTATCATAAACATACAAACTACGTTTTCAGGCCAGAACTGACCCAAGCAATGCTACTTAGATGTCAAAGTTATCCTATTAATCCTATTAATATTATAAATGCGAAAGTTTGTAAGTATGTATGTATGGATGTTTGTTACTCTTTCACGCTCGAATGGCTGAACGGATTTGTCTGAAATTTGGAAGACAGATAGATTGTGACCTGGATTAACATATAGCCTATTTTTAATCCCGATCGCACACCGGGTTTATGTGCAGCTAGTACAAAATAAAGAAACATGGGTAGGTAGGAAAACGATTAAGAATTAAATACGACTCCTTATTCTCAATCCAGGAGAACGAGAAAGAATGACAGCTTGGTAACATTTTTTAATTTTGATGAAATTATTGTTATGGCAACAAATTCAAAGCCAAGAAATTGCAAGACATTATGCCAGCCATTACAATGTTTCTAAATAATGGAAACATATTTTATCGAGTTTGGTTTATCGTAGGTAACTAACACCGTGACATCTGACTAAGTGGTAGAGTTTCGCAGTGACTCACCCGGATTGGTACCACCGCCTTACATATTCCTGCCGCCATAACGTCATGACGTGTTCCGGTTTGAAGGGTAAGGTAGCCGGTAAACTTACTTTTGCTCGAGGGTTAACATCCCGGCCTCAGGTTGGCAATGCACCATTACCACCTTTGGTGTCTCCTTTACAAGTCTCTAGGCGGCGTGAGTTTCTTACCATCAGGAAATCCGTATGCTTGTTTACCTTCCAATATCAAAAAAAAAATAACATATCAAGTTTTGTGCAAATAAGGAAGATCGTCTGATTAGGTCACGTAGAAATAATGACAAAGCAGATATACATTGCGAATGTAGATGGATGTTGGTACTCAGGGAGACCTGGGTTGACATTTCACGTTCAAATCACTCAAGTTTCCTTAGCAAGGTGACGTTGTAAAAGTCTATAGACGTACACAACATTAGTCATTTCGAAAAAAAAAACTCAAGTTTCATCTGGAACCGATGTGCACGTATGAAAAGGGTAATTAATGTGGGTAGAAAGCCAGGCAAGTCTGCAAGGGTCGTGACATTTGGCACTCGATACTCTGCTTACTCCGTCAGATGTGAACCTATGTATGTATATATGTGTAACCGTAATGCAGTTGCTAACATATTATTTATCGCAAAACTAACCTATGTCACTTTTAAGCCTCCTTTATCTATGCAGAAACCCTAAATGAGAAAGTTTGTATGTTTCTTTGTTTGTTTATTTGTGTGTTACTCCTTTAAGCAAAAACTGCTGAAACAATTTTCATGAAATCTAGCACACACACTGAAGGTAACTTGGATTAACACACCTATAACATATGTTTCTGTGGGATTAAAAATTGGGTGGGATTAAAAGTTGGGATTAAAATTATTATCAAAACCAGCTAGTCTACCATAAAACTGACACATTACACATCGAATCAAAATAAACTTTCACATTTGTAATAAACAGCAATATAGAAAGGAAATACAATTTATTATTAGTGGAATACGTATGCCAAAAAGATGTTACAAAATTATTAAAGCATGCTTACATGTTCTACCACATTGTAATCTGTAAATATTTTAATACGTTTGTGAAAATAATTATTAAATTACAATATGACGTTTTTTTTAATATTTAAGAACTTTTTATATTTATTACTACTTAACTTATTTATGATTTTAAAATGTAAATAAATTTAGCGCTACCGCAAATTTCTACTGTTTCCAATCATAGCCAGTCAAGAGAAAAGACGACTAAACAAATTCCCCGGCATCTAAATCATAACTAAATACCATAAATAGATATGTTTGTAGATATTTTATAAAATCATTTTCCATCAACTAACTAACACATTTTATTTCAGTAACAGCGGGATGGAGCGTCATTAGGATAGCTGTTTACGGTCCCACAACGAAGCGTGTCGTCAGTCAGACGTGACGCGACTGACAAAATAATAGAACAGTAGAATGAGGACTGACCATAACATATTGAACACTTAACCTTTTAATTCATTTTTAAGAAAGAGATAGCTTATTTTTTATATTTCATTTTCTGAAGCTACAAAACTAGAAGCAGTAATCATCAGTGCTATGAATATATTAACTGAATTTAAAAAAGGAGGAGGTTTTATATGTTCAAGGCACATATTTTTTCATGTACGTTGATCAATTTCTCCGTCATTTGGGGACCGATTTCAACTTTTTTATTCGAAAAAACGTACTTCCGAAGAAGTCCCATTGCTGCAAGGTCAGGATCTGATGATGGAATCCCGGTAAATTGGACGAAAATACTCAATTTTTGTGCACTTATTTGAAATATAAAATCGAAGTCGGTTCTTTGCATTTTCCTAATAGGTGTTTTAATAAGATTAGCATAAATTTTTAAAGAAAGAAAAAATTTCACCCTAGACAGAAAAATTTTCTTTAAAAAATTATAGAAATCTATCCCAAGCACAGGGCAAGTGCTAAAATAAAAATAAGATTAGTATAGTACTCGTATTAATAAACATGGACTAAGGCAGGAGTAAAATTAAGTTGATATTATAGTCTGTACCACATTATAATAAAGACTATAATACTACGATGAATCTTGGGATAATTAACTCCATTTTTAAAAGATTTTACTTTATTAATATGACGGATAATGTTGAAAGTATTATATATAATATCATCACGCTAAATCCCTTACAGCACTATATTAATGGAGTTCGTTAAGGATATATACAAAAACACGAATCTACCAATTGTTTGTATTAACATTGTGCATTCTATCGACAATAGTGAAATTGTAATTCCATACACAGCTGCAAAACTATCAAAATGAATAGTCCCGAGAAACGAGATTGGACACGCACATACCCAATTTTTCTCTATGAAATAGAGGTTTTAGATACGTCGTATTCAATTATTTTCGACACAATAAAGTCGATATGTGATTTTTACAGCACCAAATTTCGCCAGTCAATACCACCAGCTACCACGAATAGTTACTCATTTAAAATATATATATTTACGCCAAGTCCCGTGCAGGGTAGATAGAGTATTGAGCGCCAACTTTATATATCCACTAGCTTCCACTCGCGACTTTATCCGCGTTGAATAATTATCAACAAGATTTATAGCCTTCTTCGATGAATGGGCTATCTAACTCTAAAATAATTTTTCTAATCGGACTAGCAGTTCCTGAGATTAGCACGTTCAATGAAGCAAACAAACTTTTTAGCTTTATAAATTAGGATAGATAAAATAAAAACGTTGTGTTAAATAGATAAACATTGCCAGCATTGGCAACATTGCCTGGAAGTCTATAAGATTGTAGGTTAAATAGGCTATTTTCAATAAAACAACTAGTATTAACTAGTACTAAGTAGTAAATAGTAGTGAATAGTAGTAGGTAGTATCAGTGCTATGCTGCAATATTCCTAGCTCCATATTTAAATAGTTTAATTGTTCAGTCCGGAGAAAAGGTTAGCCGGAAGACTTACAAATAGCCCTAACACCTAGACTGCTACCAGTGCACCGATAACATCTTTGATATCTGTAGGCCATGGTTGTCTCTTAAGTGCATGTTGAGTGTCTTGTTACATAAAAATATAAAGTATATGCTATAGGAAGGTAAATAAGCTAACGGATTTCCTGATAGTATGAAATTGACGCTGCCTAGAGGTGCAAAGATGACAATGGTGCGTTGCCAAACTGAAGCCGGGATATTAGGAATCGAGCTAAAGTAAGTTTAGTACCTTATCCTCCGAACTGGAACACGTGAACAGCAAGTGTTGATGTTATTGCGGCAGGAATAGGTAAGGCGGTGATACCAATCAGAACTCTTCCTCTTAGTTAGATGTCACGGTGTTAGTAACAGTCAGCCTATGCACACATTTTACTAGCTACCTGTGGTTGAACCTCTGCCTATCACTTCGGGGATAGGCGTAAAGATACCATTTAACTAAAAAAAGAAAGTTCTGAAAGGATTGAATATCGATTTCTCAATTTGAAGACGAAACAATTTTTCGGTAAGCAAACTGGATGTAGGATGTCATTAGTGTTATTTATATGTACGTCGTGCCCTGGCCGGCATTGAAGCGGGTACGTGACTCTAATCGAGGACCCGCTTTATCACAACCACTTACGGGTACCACTGATTGCTTTTTAGGTTCCACTCGGACTTCTCATTTACGTTTATAGTCAATACGAATAAACAGATCTGGAAACTTGTATTGGGTTGCCTGAATTGGGTTTGAAATTTGGTTTTTAAGGTTGGAGCTATATTCTTTATTTAAAAGTAAAAACAGGGGCTGGTGTAATTTGTCTAATTGTTATAGAAGATATGTTAATATTATACAGGGTGTATTTGACACCGCAAGGAAAACTTCTGTGGTAGTTTAGATACATATAAGACTTCAAAGGTCCTTTAAAAGTTTTTGTCGGAAACAAGCGGTTCGATATTTAGCAGTTTTTCAGCCCGCAATGTAAAGCATATGCATTAAACCGCGCGTTGCGAGCTGTATGTGCCGACCTATACGCGATTTTATTACATTGCTGTTTCTAGTAAAAATGTGTTATTTATAAGATATTAAATAAAAATCTAGTCGCGTTAGATGGTATTATTGAAATAATAGTGAAATCAACAAAAAAAAATACTTTTTTTAAAAAAATCATGAAATTTCCGACATCAAATTCCAGCTACAAATGCATGCGTATAATGCATTTGTAGGGTATCATGTACAAAATCAATGGTTGCATTTTTCGTTACGCTGTCATTTACACGGTGTATATTTCATAATAATGACTTTGAAATGAA
>NJDC01000408.1:132171-145216 GCA_002245475.1 Calephelis virginiensis
ATACCGTTTGCACCCATACACGTACTAATAACATTGGTGTATGGTCACGTTTATAGTATATAAATACGCCTATTTTTTCCTACCATAAAAACATAAAGAAGGTGCAATCTAGCTATGAGCTTCAGTATAAGGAAGTTTATAAATGATGTCATATTCTTACGTAGGTACCTCGCCGCAAGTTGTGGGACATTTTATTAGGATGAAATTTTCATATCTCTGCAGAACGATTCCTAATGGTTGCTGAATTTCAGTTTTCGATTTCTCCTCGCTGTTAGTGCACTTATGATAACATAAAATCATTAATGGCGTAGTTTTGTTCAAAAATAACCGTTTTGAATGAAAAAAACGTTTTTTTATCGCCTCTGTGGTCTAGCGGTCCGGGTGTTGGACTTGACTGCATGAGGTCCCGGGTTCGAATCTCGGGTTGGCCAACAAAAAGAAAATTGGATTTTTCCAATTTTCTAATAAAAAAAAATGTTGGTCGGGATTGGAATTGTGCCCGGTTGGCGATAGGCTTGCCACCTATCACATTGTGGGACTTAGTATCTTCGGCTAGTCGTGGGTGCCTTGGTTGTACCTCTGCCTACTTCTTCGGGGATATGGGCGTGAAGATACTTTTTTAATGAAAAATAATAAGAATATGTGAATAAGAAAGACAGTTTTTGTCTTTTGACTCTCTAAAAAATGTACGAAATGATTTCATCCCATAGTAAACACATTAACGAATATTTAAAACATATAAGATTCTAGGCTGTATAACTTTGCGCAGTTTAAATTAATGTTTTTGCCACATGTCACAAGTTGAAAAAAAAGATGTTTCACTGTCAGCAAACGTACATACTAAATTAGAGAGTTTTGGTGCCATCGAGAGGAAGAAAAGTCTTAGTTTTTTTATGATATTGGAAGGCAAACAAGCAGACGGATTTCCTGATGTGACTTCCTGCCACCAAAGGTGGTAATGGTGCGTTGCCAACCTGAGGCCGGGATGTTAGGCCTCGAGCAAAAGTAGGTTTACCGGCTATCTTACCCTCCTAACCGGAACACGTCATGGCGGCAGAAATAGGTAAGGCGGTGGTACCAATCCGAGCGAGTCGCTGCTAAACTCTACCACCTAGTCAGATGTCACGGTGTTAGTGACGGTGAGCGTATGCTCAACTTTTACGAGCTGCCTGGCAAGGAAGGCAGAAGGTCTATTCTACAAAGGATCCCGAACCAACACGGGGAAAGTTTTTTAAAGTACTGTACTTCGTATTTCTATTCAGTGAAATTAGTCAATTTTGGTGTCATTTTGTACATTTTTTTTCAGTAAAAGTACAAAAATGAAATAATCATGAAGAAATGAGTGTATGGTGTATTTTCCCGTTTCCCGTATTTCACGAAACCGACATGACTTTCTTTGACGACTCGTCACTAATTTTGAATAATTTAAAGGCGAAGCAAATGTCAACTGAAGTAATGGCAAATGCTTTTCCTGCTAAATATGTATGCAAATATCTAAATCGATAAAAAAGTAAACAGACTTCCAAAAAGGTAAATATTGTTAACTAGCTGCTACCTGCGGCTTCGCCCGCGTTTTCACATAAACCCGGTGCGCGATCGGGATTAAAAATAGCCTATATGTTAATCCAGGTCACACTCTATCTGTCTTCCAAATTTCAGACAAATCCGTTCAGCCATTCGAG
This sequence comes from Calephelis virginiensis, assembly GCA_002245475.1. Lineage (NCBI taxonomy): Eukaryota > Metazoa > Arthropoda > Insecta > Lepidoptera > Riodinidae > Calephelis > Calephelis virginiensis. Next base: position 133,854 of record NJDC01000408.1, read on the forward strand.
CGTGAAAGAGTAACAAACATCCATACATCCGTACTTACAAACTTTCGCATTTATAATATAAATAGGATTAACTTTTTTTTTTTTGTGTAAGATAATTGATTTCTGAACCGATTTTATTTTGTTTTTTTATAGTGTTCGTTTAAGGTTGTTCCTTTGCCACCAAATATAGATCTAATCACGAATTTGAGTGTAATTAGAATACTCAATTTGTCAAGTCGTCAAAATGCACAAAATTGGTTTTTTTTAGTTCAGTTGAGATTGATTTTGTGCAGTTTTACTGAATTTAAATAATTATTTAAGTTGGTAAGCCAGACGTTGTCCTGTCTAAGCTATTACAGGCTTATTCATAAACGTTGTTTAACTTTTAATCACCAATTAAAATAATGTTTAAATTTTTTTTATTCATAAACGCTATTTAGAGTTAATCATTTGTTTAAATATACTCTTAAATAGCTGTCACTTTAAGCAACGTCGGACCCTTGTTTAAAACCTTAATCAATAAAATGGCTGACTGAATTTCAAACAGCTGATTTTATATGCAATGACAAAATGCAACAAAATTTTCTATAATATACGAATTGAAATATTTTGATTTCGTTGAAGTTTGGACAAATTTGGACGGGATATGTTGGATTTTGGAACTATATACCTAGGACTATAATAACATGTTTTATTATGGAGATGGCCAATGACTCCTATGAAGAAACGAGGTTATTTAACTATTTTTTATGAATAAGGCAGTTAATGTTTAAATTAAATAAACTTTTCTTCTTCTTAACAAGAACTAAGACCAAAACATGAAGTAGCATAGATCATTTAACTATTTGTTTAGGCGTAATGAGATGACCAAGAAAAATAAGAAATCATTTTTATATTTATGATTTACTTTGTGATCAAAGTCTGCAGTAATTAATTGTATATACATTATGCAAACTTTATTAACTTTTAAATTTACTGCAAACTCAGTGTAAAAGGCTGAAATTTAAACAAAACAACACAGTCTTTCAAGATCATGCCAATTAACATTAAGTGAATGGAGCTAATTTCCAGAGAAGTTTTTAGCGTGGATACACGCTTGTTAAGAACATTAAATAGACCTAATCAGATTAAAAGGCGAGTGACGTGAAGCGTGAACTTTTACTGTTGAAACAAAGATATGTTTTGTGACGGTGTCACTCAAGCTAATTGCATGAATTTAGGCTTATTTTTAAATTTGTTTAATGAAATTTTCAGTTTTGTCTTATTTTCATATTATGACCATGATATTTTCATATAATATGTAACTTTCTTTCTATTATGACCATCCTCAGTTTTCAGTATTAATTGCTGCTTCGTTTTTAAGAATTCTTACAAATGCACATCTACTTAAAATTCATTTCATGAACTTTTCAGTTTCTTATATTAACTATGTTCTGAGAATCACTTAATAAACTTAAACTTATACTTAAAAGTTACGTTTTTTGACGGTTTTACTTTCAATTTTATCGTATTTTTATATTATGACCATCTATCTTCACGCCCATACCCCCGATGAGGTAGGCAGAGGTACAACCAAGGCACCCAGGACTAGCCGAAGACAATCCCACAGTGTGATAGGTGGCAAGCCTATCGCCAACCGGGCACATTTTTTTATTAGAAAATTGGAAAAATCCAATTTTCTTTTTGTTGCCCGACCCGGGATTCGAACCCGGTACCTCATGCAGTCAAGTCCAACCGCTAGACCACAGAGGCGATACTTTTTTGACCATCTATTTTCGTATTATCAGTAAATTTCTTTCTAAAATAACCACCCACGGTTTTCAATATCATTAATTAGTATTCTTGTACTGCTTTAAATTTAAGTGCACATTTGTTTAAAATTCATTTGATGAATTTCTCAGTTTCATGTATTAACAATGTTCTGCTAACTACTAAATTCAGTATCAAACACAGTAAACAATGTTTTTGATATTTTTAAAGTGAGGATTACTTAAGTGCTATGTGTACTTTTTGTGATAGGTAGAAAATGTTAACATCAGAACACGTGACCTGATCGAAAATTCGTAAGACCAAAAAAGAGTAAAAGTATAGCTTAAATCTAGTTCACACCGAGGCCGCAGCCCTAGCTGTATGGTTGCTTGAAGATCTCGCTCAGCTTGAGATGTTTTTTTTTCGAACAAAATCAATTAAGTAATTATTACATTTTATACGATTAAAGCTATTTTTGCAAAATTATTCCTAAACCAATCCAAAATATCACCAATGCACAATGTTAATATGATAAATCACTTTTGACAGAACCGGAGTGCAACCCGTTAATTTTTTTTTTTGGTTATTCAAAATTATTGTATCAATTTTGACGTAGGCTTAAGTAGACTTATTTAATTTTATAAGAGTAATTCTTCTTCTATTGTCATCTATATATTACAACATTACAAATTTACTTAGGTTTTTAGATTTCGTAGTTTTTCAAGTTTTTGAAGAAGTTTCAAAACAAATGTAAATTTCGATTCAGATTCCATCAATACCATATTTCATATTACGTAGAAAAAAAATTACCTATAACGAAATTTAAGTTTTAAGGATAATAAACAGTCAGATCTGAGAAAGATTGGGTTTAAAAGAAAGTGTTGGTATTAAAATAAAAAAAGGCATCATGAATTTAGGCACCATGTCCTTTCTTATTTTACTTACTCAGGTTCGGTCGTGTGGAAAAATTATAGATAAAAGATTGACAAAGCCGATATACAATGCAAATGTGGATGAATGTAGGTACCCGGAGAGACCAAATCCCACGATCAGAACCCTCAGATATTATCCAAGGGTCAAGAGTCTCCGAAACCGACGAGTTTGTGTGAAAAAGGTATGTAAAGGAAGCCAGACAGGTTTGTCAAGATGGTGAGGTTTTGCACTCGATACTCTCTGCCTACCCCATAAAGGACTTGGTGTGAAGATCTATATGTAAGGATAATTAAATTGAACTAAAAGTTATCACCACATCTCATGCATATAGAGTAAGATTAGATTTACATACAATTTCATTAACTGTTCGCTATACACTGTACACGTTTTGGTTAATTTGTATGCGGAACATTGCTCTGAATTAAGAAAGATAGCCGTCAATATATTTAGACCTTTATCAAGTCCAAAGCTCCCCAAAGCAGGCGCTAAACCGTTGATAAATGATTATTGCGACATTACTGTGAACTTATTTATCTAACTAATATAAAAATATAAGGATTAACAAACAGCGGGATAATCTTGGATGAAAATTGGGTACAGTTACTGCTATAATATAGTTGGTGTTAATATAAAAAAGGGCATGCTGAAAGAATGGAATACGAAAGATTGACAAAGCGCAAATACAATGCAATGTGGATGGATATCGAGTACCCGGGGAGACTTAGATATTCCACGATCAAATTGCTCGGGGGTTATCCGAGGATGGAATTTTCTTTTATTTTATGTTATTGGAAGGCAAACAAGCAGACGGATTAGAAGCAGATGGTAATGGTGCGTTGCCAACCTAAGGCTGGGATGTTAGGCCTCGAGCAAAGGTAAGTTTATCGGCTACCTTACCCTCCAAACCGGAACACGCCATGACGTAATGACGGCAGGAATAGGTAAGGCGGTGGTACCAATCTGGGTGAGTCGCTGAGAAACTCTACCACCTAGTCAGATGTCACGGTGTTAGGGAGGGTAAGCCTATGCTCGCCTTTTATGAGCTGCCTGGCAGGAAGGCAGATGTTCTTTTCTGCAAACGAGCCCGGACCAACACGGGGTGTCAAGAGTCTTCGAAACTGGCGTGTTTATATGAAAAAAGGTAACGAATGTGGAAAAAGCCAGAAACGTCTGGATCGTCACATTTGGTACTCGACACTCTCTGCCTATCTGTAATTGACTTGGCGTGAATGTATGTAATTAAATAACAAATCTACTAGTTAAATGTTTTTCTAAAGTTATTGCCCTGAAGATGCTATGATTAGGGACATAGGTACATAGGCTAATATAATAAAAACAAAATGTACATATTATGTTGAGATTTTGTGGTTGTTTTTAATTGCTTTGTAGAATACATAAATTGCTTTTTAAGTGAAATTTTCTTTAGAGGCGTTGTGCATTTATGTTATGGAGAAAAAACTCGCATAAAGACACGTTACCTAATCTGAAATTCATAAGACAGAGGGTTTTGCTGGCCGGGCTATGTCACTAACCTTTCCAAAATATGAAAAATCTACATTAGTATTCAAGTTTTTACTTCTGCCAGTATCCGTTGAACTTTTTTATATTTATTTGTCTATCTTTACTATTGTTTTTGTCGCCTCTGTGGTCTAGCGGTCCAGGCGACTTGCCTTCATTAGGTCCCGGGTTCGATTCCCGGATCGCACAGCAAAAAGAAAATGGGGTTTTTCCAATTTTCTCATAAATAAAAACGATGCTCGGGATAGGATGAGTGCCCGGTTGGCGATAGACTTGCCAACTATCACATTGTGGGACTTATTGTCTTTGGCTAATCGTGGGTGCCGTAGTTGTGCCTCTGCCTACCTCTTCAGGGATATAGGTGTGAAAATACTTTCTTTTACAAGAACATTGATCTCCCAAACAAAACACAAACGATAAACTAGTAGAAAATAAATCTACAATATAGTTATCTAATCGAAAAAGAGAATTTAAAACAGTATAACGAAGGAGATGAATTAAACGGCTCATTTAAGCGAATGAATGGTTCAGTAATAGAGTGCGAACTGTCGTCGGTCTCTACAAAGAAAAGTAGTCAAGCGGCAGCCTTTGTTCTTAGTAAATCGAGTACCGAACTCGTTTGTCGACATTATATCTTGCTGATTCGACGTTTATGGCTCAATTGTTGCAACTTATCTATTCTCTACACATGATTTGCTATCTTTCTATTCTATTACAAGATAATATCTTACAATAAGAGGCATGAATTATTTGTTTTCTTTGTATGCATATTTCATTACAAACATATATGCATCTTAACATATATAAATTTTGAGTCACGTTGTTTTTCCGCGATGGCCTCCTACACTACTTAACCGATTTTAATAAAATTTACACACCGTGTGCAGTTTGATCGAACTTGAAAGATACAATAGCTTACATCTCAATTTACGATAAAAAAAATCAGAGCAAAACCGGAACAAGCAGCTAGTGTACTTATATAACTTCACACCAAGTCCCTTAGGGAGCAATCAGAGTATGGAGTGACAAATATTTTTATCCTTGCGGGCCTGCCTGTGTCGATCAACATTAATTATCCTTTTCATACTAACACGCTGGTTTCGGTGACTCTTAACTCTTACACCACCCTCCACCACCACCACCATGGAAAGTCAACCTAGGGTATTTATATCTATCCTCATTCGCATTGCGTATCTGTTTCGTCAATCTTTCGTCATCCATTCTTTTCAAATGACAGAACCAACGGAGCATGCCCTTTCTTATTTTAACACCTACACTTACTTTCAACCCTACTCTTTCTCGGACTGTTACGAATGCGGTCAGCGAGCGTTACACCACAGATTTTCCGTAGCGCTCTCATTTGGACTGCATTTATTCTACTCTCATTATTTTTCTTACATACTCATCTTTTGCTTACATGCAAGATAATTTTAATAAAAAGTATCTTCACGCCCATATCCCCGAAGGGGTAGGCAGAGGCACAACCAGGGCAGCCACGACTAGCCGAAGACACTAAGTCCCACAATGTGATAGGTGGCAAGCCTATCGCCAATCGGGCACATTTCCAATCCCGAGCAACATTTTTTTTCAATAGAAAATTGGAAAAACCCAACTTTCTTTTTGTTGCCCGACCCGGGATTTTAACCCGGGACCTCATGCAGTCAAGTCCAACAACTGAACCGCTAGACCACAAAGGCGATTATTTTAATAATAAGTTAATATATTTTTTAATACCCAATATTCTTTATCACACAAATTCCAATATTCCTATCTCTGTTGGGTATAGAATCTGAACCTCGCGAATTCTCGGGGTTTTCGGTAATGTATTCTATATCATCTAAGTGCCACTGACAATTCTTACTTTCTTTTTAATACTGAAATTTCATTAAAAATACAGTTTTATCGTAATGAAAATCTCGCTTCTATACATATCTAATGAAATCGCTGGAGATAGACAAATCGATACAGAAAACTAAAGTCCTATAAAGTTGTTTGGAGTAAAATTATATCAGGCATATTTGAGCTCAAACATTTATAAGAAAATTTTGATACAAGTAGTCCTTAATTCTATTTCATTGATCTGAAAATGTTTTTCATAAAAGTTATTTGTTTATTTGTTCTTTAATATACAATAAGACGTTTATCATTCAACTTGAAAGAATTTGTGATAAAAAGTCTTCTCGCTTAAAAAAGTTTCTGTTAAACAGTTGTAACAGAAAATGTTGATTTGCAAGTATTTATAAGATAGAAGCTAATATCCCGGTTACGTAGTTGTGAAACTTAAATCTTAGTTAAACCTGAGATTTTATCTAGGATTATTAAATATTTTTAATTAATTTATGATATAAAATGGCAACTAAATCGTTAAATTTCCTCATAATGACATACATGATGACACGTAAAATTTAAAATGAAACCTTCCCACCTGAAGTTTTCCACCTTGTGCCCTCATAAATTTGTACTTACGTCACAAATGCACGCATGGATCATTAATTTGTTGCAAGGTTCTTTTAAAACTACGTTCCACCTCCTAAGATGTTCATTGTAATTAAACGACTTCAAAGGCATTTTTTTAAAATAAACAATCACTTGTGATAAACAAATAACAATTATTTTATTCAAATAACAATTATTGAAGTCTTTTTAATGTATGGAAACATTTTAAACTGCTATTAATTAATGCAATTTATTTAGAGACACTTGTACTTTCCACAATCTATTTTATTATTTTTTATTTTTATGGTTTAGCCAACCGGTTTCGCTATACAAGCATCATCAGGGCTATAATATATAACAATGTTATATTTATATAATATATAACAATTGCTATATTATGTATAAGTACAAGTGTTTCTAAATAAATTGTATCAAGAATGGAATTCCACCAAGCACCGACGATAAGAAGTATAGAATGCTATTAATTACCATGAAGTTATGAGGAGTTAACCCTATAATACTATCGCAAACTTTTTAATAGAACTTTTAAAGGCAAACGTTTTCGTCATTACAATTTTTGCGTAATTGCAACCGTTTTCGCGGCACACACAACGGAAGCCCTCAAAATTAATATTTTGGATTTGTCGCTTGACCATATAGATTTTGGTCGTACTAATCTAATTGTTTTAAATTATAGTGTTATATCAAGGTATTGATAAATTTGTAAGCTTCGAATTCAACCTGACTTTTAAAATTGATTAAAAAATTGTCCTCAAGTTCCTGTAATACGTAAATACTACAAAGAAAATAAAAGCGCCTTAAAACGATTACTTTGTAATGTGGCAGTTACAGTCTTAATTACCAAACCTGTTTTTTAATCGCAAAGGCTAAAATAATATTGTCAACTAAATGTTGTGATATTTACTAAGTATAATATAGGATTTGTGATTTTGTTTCGTTTTCCAATTTATAGAATGTGATATTATTTTGCTAACTTAAAAGTAAAGACGGTTATTGAAACGCGTCTGTACATAAATTTGTCAGTTTAATTTCCGAAATCAATATATAATATTATAAAACAAAGTCCCCCGCCGCATCTGTCTGTCTGTTTGCGATTTACTCAAAAAGTACTGAACGGATTTTAATTCGGTTTTCAACAATAGATAGAAAAATTTTTGAGGAAGGTTTCAGTGTGTTGTAAATTTATGTTTTTGTACAAACCAACGATGTTACAACGATATTAGTTCAAGATGTCGGCAAAAAATAAGCCGATCGGGTGCTTTCCTCGAAAACGCTGCCAAAACTTTTTGAGTTTCAACAAAACAATGTATGGTGGGATTTTTCCTCTTTGATAGATCTCAAAAAAAGTAAGCGGTGGTATATGTCTATCTTAAAAGAATAACCCACAATCACCGTTTTTAGAGTTTACTTAACAGTAAAATGAAGGATTACTTTAGAACACCTCTGTGGTCTAGCGGTCCGGGTGTTAGACTTGACTGCTTGAGGTCCCGGGTTCGAATCTTGGGTCGGCCAACAAAAAGGAAATTGGATTTTTCCAATTTTCTAATAAAAAAATGTTGGTCGGGATTGGAAATGTGCCCGGTTGGCGATAGGCTTGCCACCTATCACATTGTAGGACTTAGTGTCTTCGGCTAGTTGTGGGTGCCTTGGTTGTACCTCTGCCTACCTTTTCGGGGATATGGGCGTGAAGATACTTTTTTTTTACTTTAGAACATATTTTTAACAATACAGTACTAACACTTAATCCTTTGCATGCCGGAACGTGGATCCGCGCAATCCAGTTATACTGCAGCGTTAAAGTCGCGGCATACCAGAGGTCAATCAAACAAATCTATTAGATACGTTATGCGTGTAATTTAGAGCAAAATTGCCATTTACTCTATCAGAAAAAAATTAACAACTAATGAGTTATCAAAAAGTTAAAATCTCCGGGCGCAAAATTAAATATCGTTGAAGCGTAGCAAAGACATGCGCGCTTACTGCATTCCCCCCTTCCCCCGGACATACTCACAAACTTTCGCATTTATAATATATGTAGGATTTTTATTCTTGAATAACCTAAGCGGAGCGAGGGCGGGCAGCTAGTTTAATAATAAAGACCAATAGAAAATCAGTCATTTTGGGTACAATACGTACTGTTACACTGGGCATCGGAATTTAAGTTTTAAAAAAGAAATTTATTTGAACACTTCTATATTTACTTTAAATATAAAATACAATTATTTAAAATATAAGAACTGGTAGAATTGGTAAGGATATAGCACAGGAGTTGTCTGGTAGGATTCTGAACGGAGACTGACTGGGTATTGCTATAGGAATGGAAGGAGGGTCAAAAGTGCTGGTGAAGCACTTTTGGGGATTTTGTTGGCGGAGCACTGAAGTAAGCCTTTTAGCCTACAGTTCAGGGTTATAACAGTACGTTATGTAGTTAGGTACATTTTGACATTCAGACCTAATCACCCGGATACGTATTTTGGTCTCTGAGATTAAACGACATACTTTAAATGACTCTTCTCATAACAGTATCATCATGTATCTACACGAAATCAAAAGGTAACATAATTGCGGTTAAAATAAGCAAGCGATTCACCAGATGGAAAATGATCTCCAATGGTCACGATCACCTGTAACATCAGGGAACATTAAGGGCAGGGCAGCTTCCACATTTGCCTCTCTACCAGGCAGCTCGTAAAAGGCACGTACAGGCTAACGGTCACTAACACCGTACCATCTGACTAGGTGGTAGAGTTTCACAGCGACTCTCCCGGATTGGTACCACCGCCTTACCCATTCCTGCCGCCATAACGTCATTGCTTGTTATTGAAGTGTTCCGTTTCGGAGGATAAGGTAGCCGATAAACTTACTTTTGCTTGAGGCCTAACTAACCTAACATTCCAGCTTCAGGTTGGCAACGCACCATTACCAACTTTGGTATCTCTAGGCAGCCTGAATTTCTAACATTCATGAAATCCGTCTGCTTGTTTGCCTTTCAATATTATAAAGAAACATCTACCTGTCTATCCGACCACAAATAATAGCGTTCCAGAAATATCCATGATGTCTAGGCGACAGTTTTCTCTAATTATCAAGTGAACTGCCTATTTGCTATAAAAATCAACATTGTTCCTTTAATTATTAACAGTAACAAACACACGAGTTATTTAGTAAGGAATTTACGGCTGCAATACACCTGCTGGCTATAAACTTATTCGCTTATCGACCTCGCCTGTTCAACCCGTTAACGTTTCATTATTGGAAATCACTATACTAAATCTTAACCCTGCATTATTACAAATTTTATATTAAACTTTATAAAATATAACCACATATAACTTTATAAAATACTAGCTTTTGTAAATTGTAGTCTGTGGTCTAGCGGTTCATTTGTTGGACTTGACTGCATGAGGTCCCGGACTTAAATCCCGGGTCGGGCAGAAAAAAGAAAATCGGATTTGTTGTTGCTGCAACAAAAATGTTGCCCGGGATAGGATATATGCCCGGTTGACGATAGGCTTGTCACCTATCACATTGCGGGACTTAGTATCTTAATTTTAGTCGTGGGTGCCTTGGTTGTGCCTCTGCCTACCTCTTTTGGAATATGGTCGTAACTTGGAAACTACTATGGAAGATACTTTTTTAGTCTGTGGATTCTGTCGTGTAAACAATATGACTGTAAAGTTTTATCGAAATCTATTCTGTCGCTTTGCGTTAAACAGCAACAAACATCGACCTATCCTCACAAACATTAGCTTTTATGAATTAGTCAGATAGGTTATTAATATGATAAGCCCTCCTAGAAACACCAGGCAGCTCTGAAGAAGCGAGCATAGGCTACATGGGCCCTTACCAAAGAGACCACTGGTGGTAGAGGGTAGTGCAGAACTTTTTTTTTGTTTTTTTTTTTATGATATTGGAAGGCAAACAAGCAGACGGATTTCCTGATGGTAAGAAATTCACGCCGCCTAGAGACACCAAAGGTGGTATTGGTGCGTTGCCAACCTGAAACCGGGATGTTAGGCCTCTAGCAAAAGTAAGTTTACCGGCTACCTTACCCTCCAAACCGGAACACGTCATGACGTTATGGCGGCAGGAACAGGTAAGGCAGTGGTACCAATCCGGATAAGTCGCTGCGACACTCTACGGTAGACCTATGCTCGCTTTTTACGAGCTGCCTGTCAGGAAGGCAAATGGTCTATTCTGCAAAGGAGCCCGAACCAACACGGGGAAAATTGTCGTGTTATAACGTGTTGTGTTCCGGTCCAGAGGGTAGAGTAGCCGGTAGACTTAACTAATAGGTTTAATATACCGGCTATGGGACAGCGACGCACCTATAACATCTATGTTGTCTATAGGCCAATGTTATTTCATCACCAGGAGAGCCGTGTCCTTGATGTACAGAGTCTCCGAAACCGGCGTGTTTGTATGAAAAGGGTAATGAATGTGAAAGAAGCCAGACAGGTTTGGCAGGATCGTGAGGTTTGGCACTCTATACTCTCTGCCTACCCGTAAGGGTCTTGGCGTGAATATTTTTATGGATGTATGTATGTATGTATGTATGTTTGTATGTATGTTTGTATGTATGTATGTATGTATGTATGTATGTATTTTAACCCGTAGTCGAAATGTAGTAAGCTAATTCGAGAAAATGCTAATTTGAAAAAGTAAAATACTAAAAAAAAGTAAGTACTAAGTAAAAAAGTAAAATACTGCGTATATTTTCCACTTGA
>NJDC01000410.1:0-57434 GCA_002245475.1 Calephelis virginiensis
TACGCTGTCGACTATTAGAAAGTTTATTCTCCTTTCCAAAGTTGCTTGAAAGTGCTGATTGAAGAAGGTTGTTCAAAGTCTGTTTTATTTTAGCAGTATTTCTCCAAAGGTAGAATCTGAGTTAAAAACTAATTCTTAACCGATTCGTTCTTCGATTGTTTATTTTAGGTGCACTCTTCAATACACCGATGTGACAGGGTTTAGGAACGATTCTTGACAGGAACAGACGCGATGAACATGGTCTCTATTTTTGAGGTTTGATTTATCCGAAAGACGGGGGCTTTACAGTCCCCTTACGGCCAATATTAATAATCAATCCTAATCCAAAACTCGCTGTCCAAGATTGATATTTTGATCCATTTTTATGTTATGGCTTGCCAATAATATATCTGTGCACATGATAAATATGGGAATGAGGTATAGGATAGGCCGGCGGATATGCAGCTATCTAGATTGTTTGAAATCCATTAGATTGAGATACATTATTAACATTGGCCGTTAGTCGTTAATCCCCTAGTCGGAACAAAGTTCTTGCCATTATAACAAGGAGTGCTGAGAAAAACTATTGTTGAATTTCTTTCCAAAAGAATTCTATAAATGAGATGGTGCTTGTATTTCGTAAGAAGCTGTACGTTCACAACCCCATCTCAGTGCCTTCCGGATTCTTCAGACTTTGAAATCTAATTATGGTCAAAGTTCATTACAAGACCTTTCTAACAAGTCTAAACATGGCTATGATACGATATTTCCTCATGGAATGCTAGTGCATATCTTCCGGCTTAATCATCACACCTTGAAACCTAATCATGGTCAACGTTCATTACAAGACCTTTCTAAGAAGTCCAAACATAGCTTTGATACGATCATCCATCATGAAGTTCCAGCTCAAATCTTCCGGCTCCATCATCAGATCAGCTCGATAGTACGATATTATTGTATTCAGAGCTTGAAACCTAATCGTCGTCAGAGTTCATTACAAAGACCTTTCTAACAAGTCCAAACACGGCTATGATACGATATTCCATCATGGAATATTAGTGCTTATCTTCCGGCTTCATCATGAGACCTTGAAACCTAATCTTGGTCAGCTTTTATTACAAGACCTATCTAACAAGTCCAAGCACGGCTATGATACGATCATCCATCATGAAGTTCCAGTTCATATCTTCCGGCTCGATCATCAGATCAGCTCGACAGTACCATATTATTGTATTGTTATTCAAATCACATACTGCCAATTTTTATGACGCTTAGAAGATGCTAAAGTTAGTTTTCTTAGATTTGATTACATAGTTACATACATTACATTACCTGCAGGTCGACCTAATAAAAGCGAGTTAAAAAGGGAAGATTTATGAGTATTTGATTGAAAAAATCTGGTCATATCTCACTATAATCCTCCCCCAAAATACTTCATGATTTTTGCCAAAATTTGTCCCTTCTATTAAGACTAGCGTTATTCCCTAAAGAATTAAAAAATGTGTGTAAAGATATTTGGAAGTGCAGTTTGGACTTATATAACTTGTGATGCCAAGCTTAAATGGTTTTTTACTGCTACTTAAGCAGGTAAAACTTCTCAGAGCTTCACCGCGCTATGACGTACAATAATAATGATCTGGTCAATTTTTAAAGGTGGAGTAGATCTTTCGGTATTAACCTTAACCTAATCAAGACTTAGGTCGTTATTATTGGCAGTCTCGGATTTTTTAGTAGACAAATAGGTCTAGTTTACCTACCCCCGTTAGATTAAACAAAGTAATTATCCCATTTAATAGCTATGTAAAGTATCTCGTTGTTTTCATTGACTTTTTATTTTTATTGATTTTTTTATCTTTGTTGGGCTATATACTCGTAACTATAGGTGGTCAGTAAGAAAACGTTTTCTGCTTGGTGGTCGTGCCTTTGAGCTATTTAATTATTATTATAATATTATTCTCCTTACTAGTTGTAAATATACAAACTTATAAATTGGATACAAATTTGATTATGTTATATTTCTTTCGATAACAAATGTCACTATTGTAATTGTACTGGCCAACATAGTTTGCCGCTACTAAAGTTATTAATAAGCATATTTGATGATTATAAATATGTCGGGGTGAAACACATCATACTGGTCGATACATGAGCCACCGGGCTGGTAGCCCGAGAGCGCATAAATTGTGAGCGTTGGCTGTTCTTCCGTCCGTAACAGGAACAGCCTGCGTTATTAAGAAACTAGGAAATATCAAAATAAAGTACGGCTTTACACGTGATCCACTCGATCCTGACATCCACATTCTAACCTCTATCACTAAGTACTGTCGCACAAACAACTATAGCGTATGCCTATCCTTTGCCAAACAAACCATCGTGAACATAGAAATAAGCATTCCACTATGACAACAAAAGTAAACCCCCGCAGGGAAAAGGGGAGCTCCACCCCGCCCCTCCTGCGTGAGTGCCAACCAAATAATGCACCCCCCGAATGACCTACAACCCGGGCCCTAGATCACAATTGAATTAACAATTACGATCTAGAATTATCTCTTTGCCATCCATGCCATATGACAGGGAGAGACCTAATACCAGTGGCGTCCTCCGTACTAGACAGCAGTCCGAACACTTCAAGACGTTCACAAGGAATGCCTGACGAAGCATGCTCGCTTCGACTTATATAGCCGTAGCAGCCGATAAACAAGCTGATAAGACAACACCTGCAAGCGCACTTGCTACTGCACCTGGTGTTTACTTAAAGCAATTGAATGCCAATCTATATTGCGCTAGTTGCTACGTCAACTATACTAATAACCACAGTATCTAAGTCACGCATACGACCTTGCGACAAACATATTATTTGTAACTACTTGAAATCTACTAGACTTTATATAGAAAGATGGAAAGTGTGCAAATTAGATATACAAATGATACTTACAAGTCCAACGGCAGTTCCACAGCTGGAGATCAAAAGCAAGAGACGTCTTCCCAGCCTGTCTACTACGAATGGTGTGATGAATGATGAAGCCATCTGTAATAAGAACATTCATTTTATAAAATTAATCTTATATATAAAATTCTCGCGTCACCATGTTCGTTCCCGTACGGAACGAACTGCTCGCTCGTTCGTTCGCTCCAAAACGGCTTGACCGATTCTCATAAAATTTTGTGAGCATATTTAGTGGGTCTGAGAATTTGCCATCTATTTTTCATACCTCTAAGTAATAACAGTAGTTCACCCTTAAAAATTTTCTTTGAAACAGTTTATATGGCAAAACAACGTTTGCCGGGTCAGCTATTACATTATATTATTGCATGTAACTTCGTATATCTTGAGTTTGGTACGAATTTTCATCACCAACTTCACTTTTTAAGGGCGATTTTTCCAGAAACACTTCCTTGGCGACCTTCTACTTTACTTTACCTAGCCGAATGCTAATTTAATTAAAATCCTTGTAATGGATTCGGCTGTATGTAAATAGGTGATTTAGTCCGTCAATTTATATTATTGGTGCACTTTTTATTTGTTTATTATTAAGCATCGCCTCTGTGGTCTAGCGGTCCGGGTGTTGGACTTGACTGCATGAGGTCCCGGGTTCGAATCCCGGGTCGGCCAACAAAAAAAAATCAGACTTTTCCAATTTTCTAATAAAAAATGTTGGTCGGGATTGGAAATGTGCCCGGTTGGCG
Organism: Calephelis virginiensis; assembly: GCA_002245475.1. Classification (NCBI taxonomy): domain Eukaryota; kingdom Metazoa; phylum Arthropoda; class Insecta; order Lepidoptera; family Riodinidae; genus Calephelis; species Calephelis virginiensis. The sequence continues at coordinate 3,667 of NJDC01000410.1, forward strand.
ATAGGCTTGCCACCTATTACATTGTGGGACTTAGTGTCTTCGGCTAGTCGTGGGTGCCTTGGTTGTACCTCTGTCTACTTCTTCGGGGATATGGGCGAGAAGATACTTTTTTTTTTACTTTTTTTTATTATAAAGCGGTTAAATAATCGTTTATTTTAATGTCATAATTGTATTGCATTTACTTGCTGAAGTTCAATCACCTGTGCGCGATGGATGAATATCGGCTGAGAGCGTCCGGCCTTTTAGCGACAATCTATGTTTATAATTAACTTATTTTTTAGATGTTCGGAGCCTCTAGTCGAAATATCGTTAACTAATTCGAAAAAACCTACAAACTAAGAATTCAATAAATTCACGTAGACACATAAGTGGTGCTTGAAGAAAAAATATATGAAATAAAAGAAAACTACTTCACTCCACCCAGTAAATGTAGAATACGTGTTAGTGTTAAAACTAGCAAACAAAAAACAGACATAAAATACGGAAAATCTATACCGGAAATAATACAAGTTATAAATTATGAAAATTAAGGAAACACTATTTAAAATGTAAAGGAAACATTTAAATGTAATAACCCAATAAACTGTAACAAAACAAACAAACTGATACTAGGACACACAACTTTGTAAACTACTGAATTAAAATTATATAAAAACATGCAACACAACAATATAGACATAATAGGGACTTAACAGTCTTATGGGAATACGAATAATTATAGTAAAATATACAGGCCAAGTGGTGATACCAATTACGAAAAGTCGCTACAAGACTCTACAACAGAATCTACGTGACGGTTTTAGTGACAAAAAAAAAACAAATGCGGAAAAGTAAATTACCTGGACAATTGCAACTATGATGGTAGCAATGTTAGCTATTTCCAAACCAGATGCTTCAAATATAGTATTCAGATAGAACAGCACCGCGTTTACACCACTGAACTGTTGGAAGAACATCAGGGCGCAGCAGATGTAGAACGCTTTAAAGTTAGTGCCGCGGAAAACATCCGCTATCTGAAAAAGATGACAAATTTTTGGTTAAATATCCAATTTATGTAACTGAGTGTTGGCAACGTTTCGTATATCAAATTTATTTACTTTACATGTGGCAGTCCGATTGCAATCGGAATTAAAGTGTAAGTTGGTAATACATTAGTTTGAATTGCTATTAATTACAATAAAAAGGATAACAGTGACTCTTCCTTAATAATTAGTTATGTCACAGACTTTTTTTAATAGAAATTTAAAAGGAAAACAATTATTGTTTGTCAACGAATTTTGCGTAACTTTAACCGTTTACGCAATGTGCGCGATAGAAGGTCTAAAATATAATATTTTGACACCAACAAATTAAACAAAAGAATCTTGAAAAGGAAAAATTTACAGTAGCCTTTTTCTCTAGAGACGCTTTGATTTCCGCCACAATAAGGTTGAGTTCAGTCTCCACGCCATCCCGTGTCCTCCCCCGAAGTTTCATCAGACTCTCTGCTGCTGCTTCTTTGTCACCTGTTTACACGAGATGTGGTGGTGCTCAGTCTTCTTATTATTTAAACACATTTTAAATTTTATTAGTTCTAGCACCTTTCACGTGCGTTGAATATTTTTTCAGAAAAATGTGTGTAAGCATCTGTCGAAACTTGACCATAACAAATTTTAATGTCTTTTTGATAAGAATGCCATGTTCATTTATCAAGAAGAACTACTTTGTTTCCAAACTTTATGAATATAGTTTGTGCGCCATCTTTGCTCTTTTATCGTTATTATCAATATACGAGTATTTGTTTGTGTGCGTCAAATGCATGCTAGTATGTGTAATGTTTTATTTTTTGATTTAATGTACTTTATAAGCATTATTAATGAAAAATATTAGTGTTCTGCACTTTTCTTACACGTAAACTTTATGGGTGCCAAATTTCATACTCCTCCGTAACTTTCGTAAAAAAATGCTTTTAGATTATATATGATGATAAAACCGTAATACATAAAAGCAAGTCTGAACATGAATAAAAAAGTTTTCGTATAAATGATACAGGATTTAAAATGAGTGATAATAATATGTTTGTCATATTATCTATTCATTTTCACGAAAAAACTACGAAACGTATTTTTACTACATTTTATGATGTAGTAGATTATAGCTTGGATGAATGTTTAGGATAATATCGCGGGTTCAAGAGAGGATAAATAAGATTAATTCTGTTGTGTAAAGAAGCATACTTACATACAAACACTTTTGCGTTTATTACATACTAGAGACCCGCTCCGGCTACGCACAGGTACATACATATAAACCTTCCTCTTCAATCACTTTATCTATTAAAAACCTCCATCAAAATCCGTTGCGTTGTTTTAAAGTTTTAATTATACAAAGGGACAGAGGAAGCGACTTTGTTTTATCCTATGTAGTGTAGTTGGAAATAAATTACAAAATTAATTTAGAAAATAAAATCCTTTTGAATTATTACCTTTTAGCAGATAATGAGTTGGTGTTTCCGGCATGAAGAAGAACAATATGATGAATATCACAGATATTGCAATACCAACATAGCACAGCGCGTTGTAGGAGACGTAAGGTCCAACAGAGTAGATTATTAGGAAGCCGACGGTGATGAAGAGTTGCAGGAACGACCCGAGGGCTCCACGACTATTTATCTGTTGAAACACATATTGTTCATACCTGATCACCTGGGCGGATATTCCGGGAAAGGGGACGTGAAGCATCCTACACATCATCAGGATGGCAGTGTGTGTTAACATCTTTGGCATCTATTTCCTTTACCGTCTTTTGCTATATTAAGAACTCCCCTTCCCTCTTCCCTACCATTTTGTTGTTTCTTCATATTTAATTAATTCGGAAATTGGAATTTGTAAAAACGCGAAAAATCCTTTTTAACTACTGACAGGATATTTAGCGGGATTAAAGAGCGGAACTATTACTTAGTGAAAAAGAAACTGAGAACGGCTGCCAAACGATTGTGAGACCATCACCAAATTCTTACGGAGGGAGTTAAAGAAGCCTCGGGGTTGTTCGTTTGCTTTTAGAATGAATAATTTGGGATAGAGCTATGTTTTTTTGTTATATTGCAAACGTATATTTATTAATAAATTTAGTATCATAAATTCGTTTGCTCTTTTTTTAATGAATAAATGAATACACTTTGTCCGTCTACGGTATCTAGCACTACATAACATTTAACATAAGGTACACAAAGGCGGTATTATTGCATCAGGTTCTGCTTATGTCATATTTTATACTATTTAAAAAAATGTAAAGCCACAATCTATAATTTAAATAAAAATCTTTAAGTATTTGATATTCAAAATCTTGATAATTATTGCAGGTTCATATAACATCACGCTACCACCTTCAGGAGCGGAGTGGAAGGGGGTGGAACTTCAGATAAGTTCTAGTATACTGTAACTTACCGTGGCAATCTCAGCGCAGTACATAGGTGATATGGCGACAATCATCCCAACAGAGACACCCCAGCTGATCCTGCCAGCGTATAGCAGCGGCACCTGGTTGGCTACCCGCACTAGAATCCATCCCAGCAGGTTCGGAACTATCGAGAAAAGTAGGCCCCACTTCCGGCCGGTCCTTGATACGATGGCCCCGCCAATCAAAGAACCTGCACAAGCAATTGCAAATTACATCTTCGGAGAATGCGTCAGACGTTAGACCTTTCAGTAACTTCCGGTTCCGAACACATTTCTTACCTCGTGCAACTAATAGGGCTACTCTTGAATCTCGATATCGTGTGAATTAGAGATTGGAATCGCACCTATATGTCTTTTTAGGTACTTCTGAACATAGTATCCACTAAGATTATTATCAACTAGCTGTTCCGGCGAACTTCGTTTCACCCGTTCAGTATAAGAAATAATGAAGTATTATTTTTCCCATTTTCCTTGCAACTTTCCTGGTTTTCTTCTTCATAAGAACCTTCTCCTGGTAATAATTAATATGATAAAAAAATAATTAGCCAAATCGGCCCTGTAGTTCGGAAGTTATGCGCTTACCAAACCATTTAGAGATTTCATTTTTATGTTGTAATAAATTCAACGAATTCGATAAAATGATTTCATGTTTACTATTTACTAAATGCTAATAATATAATAGTATCTATTGTGTTCAAGAGTACCTAAAATGACATATCCGATTCCAATTTCCAACACTACACGAATCGAGGTTCAAGGGTAACACTACAGAGCCATTATTAACGGTTTCTAAACGGATTGTAATTTACGTAATTTAAAAAATAATTCCCTTTCTAAAACATGTTACTATAACACCACCATGGTAAATTTTAAGCGTTGCTCAAATATAAACTGCATTACATTTTTAAGACCTACTAAAAAGGCCAAAAAGATATTTAACCGTGTAAGCGAAGAGAGTAGAGGTTTCTGTATTCAGATGGGGTAGAAGTTGTATGTTTGTTCGAAGATAACTTGAGTAGTTTTGGTCCAATCTTCATGAAATCATGCTATGACAGTTTTGGTGATGATGACGGAGACGATATGTCGTGACAATAATACGTATTTATTACTTTATAATCTGAAGTCTTTACGTTTTCATGACTGGGCCGTGACTGTGTTTCGGTATCAATGAAGATTTTCCTCCTTACTTATAAAACTGACGCCCCCGTTGATCTGGTGTGTAACTACATTTGGAACAAAGTTCCTTATTGCGCGTTGTGTAAGGAGGCTAGACGGAAAAAATTCTTACGAAAAGTTGTCACGACACTTGTTGCTATAGTAAGCTATTATAAGCTTTGCGGATTGCGCATGTTTGTTTTTTTATTTTTCTTATTTTTTTTCATTTTTTTTCATATTTCTCTGTCTCTCTCTCTCTCTATTTTTTTATTTTTTTAATGTTTCTCGGTCTGTATCTCTTTTATAAGAGAGATAGAGATAGAGATTACTAGAGATTGAGAGAGAGAGAGGGGGGGGGGAGAGAGAACTTCGTTCCATCCGGGTGTCCCTTGACACCTTTCAACTTTTTTTTATTAGCAAAAGTCAAGTTACACACCAGATCAAAGGGCGTGTAAAAATTTTAAGAATTGGAATTAAATGAAACATTTTGTTACCACGAGATCTAGGTATACAGAAAAATACCTATTACTAAATATCTATTTAAAAATGAATCCACATTTCCCGTGGTTATCGCAACATGCCGGGACGGGTGGACCAATTTTGCTTCTTCTTTTTTTGTTGTGTTAGTTATCATCAGGAGAAGGTTCTTGTGAAAAAAAAAACAAAGAAATTGCAGGGGGAAATGAGGAAAACAGTGCTTTACAAATTCATACTGTATTAACTGTACATAACTGTCAGTACCTATACTTTTAATAGCAAGCGGTACGAAGTTCGACGGGTAGACTAAATTTAATCTTTTATGTATATGTAATCACCTGATTAAATACGTGATCTACCTTACAAAAGAAAAAAGATGTGGAGTAAACGCGTAAAAATATACAAAAAAGAAAAAACCTGCAGATCTCTTTTTTAGAGACGCTTTATAAATATGTATGTCAGATCATATTAATATCTTATTAAGTATCTCATTTCTAACTGTAGAAGTAAATTTGTATACTCGGGTTTTTTTGTTTTAATATACCTATCACATATCATATTTCTGTTTTATGATCGGGGCTTAGACTGGAAAACTAAGTGCATTTCTGAACTCACTGCAGCAAAAGAAAGTAGTGTATTTCATTATTTACGCACTATTCCAAAGCCACTAATCCGATTTTTATTTTAGTTTAATAACTATTACAACAAATACATAAATACGTTGTATAAGTACATTTCGGGTTTTTGTGTTTTTTTGTGTTTTAATAGAGTAGAGCACTTGTTATATTTCTATTTTGTAATCATGTTACGACTGGAGTATCAAGGCGCTCACTGCAGCAAAAGAAAGTTTTTCATTTTTTTTATGTTTTCATTGTTTACTTACTACTACAAAGACACACACACACACACACACACACACACACACGCAGCTACTTTGCGCTAGATCTTTGTTACCATACTCGTATCAAAGAAATTGTGAATAATAAAATGTAGGAATCATGTAAGGATCTATTGGCTCCTCGCGAGGTCTCAGTTCGGGACGAACGATTAATTATTTTTCGCCAGCCAATCCAGGAAAATGTTAAAAATCATCACAGGTACATACCAATAACAGCGCCCAGGTTCAACAGGGACCCCATCCAAGCGATTTCGTTGTTTGTGGCAGGTTTATCCAGAGGAGACTCGTCGGTTCTGTTTTCGCTGGTTAGCAGCGAACTGATGGGGGACGTCCATACCATACTAAATCCGCTCGAGATCATGGCAATGTTCGCTAAAAAGAATTTGAAGAAAATGTTATAAATTAGACTTTTTTTTTTATTTTAGCACTTGCCCTGTGCTTGGAATAAATTTCTATAAATTTTAAAGAAAGAAAAAATTTCGCCCCAGACAGGATTTGAACCTGTAACCTTTCGTCTCAAGCCGACGAATGCTCTAACCAATTGAGCTACTGAGGATTCAAGTCTTTAAAATTAATCTCAAGTTTCTTTAAAATTTATATAATTTAGACTTGTTAAAATTTAAAACACAACAAAACTAAGAATCATTTAATTTTCTCTGCTTATTGTGCACGAAATTTGCATATTATAAATACGAAATTGAATTGTGATGATATAACTGGGTTAGAATGCCGTGTTTGCACCACTTAAGAAAGTATTCATCTTGTCTATTCCTGCCGCCATACTGACAGTGTCATGTTCCGATTCGGAGGATAGGGTAGCTGGTAGATTTTTATTATTTCAATATATCTCTTAAATAGGTGTTATTATCTAGTTAGTAAAGTTTCGCAGCGACTCGCCGGATTGGTACCACCGCCTTACCTATTCCTGCCGCCGTAACTTCAGTGTTAGCCGGTAAAGTATTTCGGTTTGTAGGATAAGGTAGTCGGTAAACTTGCTTTTGCTCGAGGCCTAGCATCTCGGCCTCAGATTGGCAACGCACCGTTACCACCTTACAAACAGATACAAGATCTGATATCATTGAACCGCACAAGTTTTTGCTCGTTTAAATAACTTATCTGCAGTACACAAGTCAAATAATAATAGATATAATATTCAAGCTGTATTTGCACATCTATATATTATTTACATACTCTTTGTGCACATCAGCTAATTACTGTGTATTTAACATATTAGTGATATGAAGAAATCTTGTGTTAAGTAGAGGTTAATAATAAGTTCTAACGACCTATTTAGAAAAAAAAAACAAAATTTGAACATATTTTTTGGGTTGGCGTGAAACGCTTTTTGAGGGTTAAAACATTGGGGTAATAAAGAGTCGAAAATAAAATGTTCACAATGTTATGTATAGAGTTATCGTGTCACAACTTTAGTTACCGTACTCCTCCGAAACAATTTTACCGATTTTCACCAAATTTTATATGCATGTTTAGTAGGTTTGAAGACGGCTACTATCTGTTTTTATATCCATAAGTTATAAGGGAACTACCCCAATTTTTTTAATAAAATCACATTGAAAAAAAAATGCAAAACAATGTGTGCTGGTCAACTAGGTTTTTTTATAAGCATAAGAAAAAAGTCACTGTCATTCGTTACTTTTAATAAAATTCTATTTATTTCAGACGCTCACGCTGGTTCTATGCGGTCTTAATTTATTCGAAAATGAAAATGAGAGTTTATTGTTGTAGGCAACATATTTTCATTTCTATTAAGATATTTAAATTTTTGACCTTTGGCTGTGTTAGCGATAAATTTTCACAAACTGTTAAAAAAATTGAAATAGCATAAATGTCTAGTTTGATGAACCGCAGACGGCGTTTTGCTGGCACATAGGTCTGTGCCTGCGCTTATCGGCGAACTGAACGTTCTTTTCTAATAGTTGCATGAGATGAAAACGTATTTTACTTTTAGGTTCGAGAACTAAATTAGCATTACATGTAATTCAGAATACCTACATACTCGTAATATTAGACAAGCTAATTTATTGATTTTATTTTTATTTTTATGATATTAGAAGACAAACAAGCAGGAGGATTTCCAGATGGTAAGAAGTTCACGCCACCTACATACACCAAAGGTGGTAATTGTGCGTTGCCTCGGATGTTAGGCCTCAAGCAAAAGTTAATTTAGCGACTAACTTAGCCTTCGAACCAGAACACGTCAACGGCAAGCGCTGAAGTAATGACGGCAAGAATAGGTAGGACGATGGTACCAATGGTTTATTACTACAACCTAGTCAGATGTCACGGTGTTAGTGACGGTAAGTCTATGCTCGCCTTTTACGAGCTGCTTGGCACAGGAAGGCAGATGATTCCAAGAAGATTTTTTTGGGTTCCGTTGACCAATGGCGACAATCCCCAAACATGGTAATAAATATATAAAAAATCTTCATCTATATATCAGTGGGGTATCTATAGATAGATCTTTTAAAATGATATTGATTAAAATAATTTTCGTTTGTTAGATATATTCTCCCAAAAAGTACACCTTTCTGATTCTAAATCTCTAAACTGAGAGCGTGAAAATTCTGTAGTAGATTTTAATAAAAAAAATCCATGAATATTAGTTTCAAAGTGGACGGATAAATAAATAAATAAATATCCCTGGACAACTTACACTAATTGAATCTAACCCCAAAATAAGCACATTATATGCTTGTGTTATGGGTGTTAGTCAACGATACTAATACTTAGAAATACTTAAATAGATACCAGAATAAATTTATTAAACACCCAGACCCGGAAATGCAGACATCTAAATGTTCATCACACAAATGCCTGCCCCCGTCGGGAATCGAACCCGAGCCTCGCGGTAAGTTGATGTAGTTAGGCGAGTACGCTAGCCACTCGACCAACGAGGCGGTCGGATGGTAAGATATACGAAATAGAAAGTTATTCGATCAGAATAGGCTAAAATCTATTCCAAGTTACTGCCTGAGGCCCCCTAAAACATAGGCAGGTTCAGGGCTATTCCTTTTTATGGTATTGGAAGGCAAACAAACAGAGGGATTTCCTGATGACAAGAAATTCGCGCCGCCTAGAGACACCAAAGGCGGTAAAGCTGCGTTGCCAGCCTGAGGCCAAGATGTAAAGCCTCGAGCAAAAGTTAGTTTTATATTGTTTTAGTATTCTGCCTCTTTTGTCGTAATGTAGAAAATTAAATTAATTGATATCATGAAATTAAATGAAAATTTTCAGTCACTTATCAAAAACTTACCGATGCCAGCAATGACATACTGCCGCCATAATTGTCCTCCTTCCATCCTGAACGTTTGCTAACTGATCTTTCTAAAGCATTTGGTGTTAGATAAAACTTACGATAACGTCGGGATTACGTTTGTTACTATTTAATACTAAAGTAAATATTAATTATAGTAATTTATTTACATTATTTACTTAATGCAAAAAGATAGCGAGCAAGCGCACGGCTCTTCTGATGGAGATAACCGTGGCTTATAAACATCATAGAAGTTGCAGGTGAGTCGCTCTTCTGTGGCGGAGGTGGTAGGCTGATTAATAATATTAATTAATAATATTATCAATTGTGCTAGTCTACCAGCTACCCTAATCTCCAGACCAGAACATGATATTGTCATTACGGAGGTAGGAATGTGTATTGGGGTAGATTCCCACCCAGACAACTTGCAGCACATAACTCTACCACCAGTGGTCTTGTGGTAACGACCGATTTAACCTTTGATAGCCTCTTACCAGCTACCTGGCTACACAAGAGACTCAGATCGACATGGGAAAAAGTAAGTCTTCAGGGTCGTGACAAATGGCTAATTTTATTAAAAAGAGACTACGTTGAGAATGGAAGATGATAAAAGAATAGATGTAAAGATAGGTTAACTAAGTTGACGTAATAGTAAACTACTACAGAAATATTAAGATCTAGAGAGAGGTTCCCACTAGTGATTGTGTGAATGGTGTTCAGCAACTGCTGGGTAAGGGTCCACACACTTACTTATTCCTGCCTAGATTATGGCAGTACCATATTCCTGTCCGGTGTGTGATAAGAGAGTGAACAAGAACATGTATCTACTGATGGTTAGATGACCCGGATTGGCTTCACAAACAGCCATCTGCGCATATCAGTGTCGTTAGTTTAGAGCGTATCCAATAGAAACAAAACATTAAATATTTTCTATTACCAATCGAACCGGCGATCTTTGTTCCGATTGATAACTGATAAGTAACAGATATTTTATTTTTAGCACTTGTCCTGTGCTTGGTATAAATTTTCGTAATTTTTCAAACAAAGAAAAATTCAGCTCAGGCAGGATTTTAACCTGCACCCTTTCGACTCTTGCGTACGAATACTTTTACCATTTGCTACTGAGGGTTCAAATTATGAAATCTAAATTTAATTAAGTGCAAATTTACATTAACAACTCATTATCTTATATATAAAATTCTCGTGTCACAATGTTAGTCTGCATACTCCTCCGAAACGGCTTGACCGATTCCTCTAAAATTTGGTAAGCATATTGGGTACGTCTGAGAATCGGCTAACATCTATTTTTCATACCCCTAAGTGATAAGGGTGACTCACCCCAATTTTTTTAAAAAAAACACATTAAAAATATAGCAGAACAACGTCTGCGGGGTCAGCTAGTTAGTGTATAATATGAGACTGTGCAGTCATGAGACTGTCGACAGAATCAAAAGAAATTAATAAATAATAAAACAAATAAATAACCCTGGACAAGTTACACAAATTGAATCTAACCCCAAAGTAATTAAATTATATGCTTGTGTTACGGGTGTTAGTCAACGATACTAATACGTATAAATAGTTAAGTAGATACCAGAATAAATTTAATAAACACCCAGACCCGGAAATGCAGACATCTAAATTTTTATCACACAAATGCTTGCTCTCGTCGGGAGTCGAACCCGCGCCTCGCGGTCAGTCGGTTGATATAGATGTGTACGCTAGTCAATCGACCAACGAGGCATGACACAATGGAATGGATGTGGAGAAAAGTAATAATAAATATTTTTTCTAATCAGTTTACAGTACCTACCGCTAAAGAACTATTTATTTTCAAAGGCTTTATTATCGCCTCTGTGGTCTAGCGGTCCGGTGTAGGACTTGACTCCTGAGGTTCCAGGTTCGATCCGTGTCGGACAACAACGAGAAATCGTGTCTTAATTTTTTTAATAAAACGTTGCTTGGGATCGGACATGTGCTCGGTTGGCGATAGGCTTGCCACCTATCACATTGTTGGACTTAGTGCCTTCGGCTAGTCGTGGGTGCCCTGGTTGTGCCTCTGCTTACCTCTTCGGTAATATGTGCGTAAAGATCCTTTTTTCACAAGCTTTATTTGCTAATATAAAACTCATTAGTTTCAGCAAAAGCTGAAATGCCTTTCGGGATTAGCTGTTTTAGAAAACTATTTGCCAATAAAATAATTCTTAAATTATTTACGACTCAATTTGTGTAAAAAATACAAACTAAAAAGTTGTCATTTTAAAAATATTCGATAATTTAGCTACACTGAAGACGTGGGAAAATAGTTCCTTTTGCCCGTTTAAGGGTTAATTAGTTTTTCAAGTGATGATACAAAACAATAATCTCATTTAAAAATTGGAGCTGAATATATAGTGGTAATAAAATAACTTCTGTGGTTAACATTTTTATTTGTATCTATTTTTTTTACAACTCAACGTGTGCTTCCTTTTCACTCTTCTTTTTCCTGAAAATTTAGAAATAAAATCTAATTTAATAAATGAACGACTTTGTGATCGTATACTGTATGTAAAGTCTTATAATCTTTAGAAGTCTTAAAAAACCAATAATCGACATTTAATAATAATTTAATAATAAGTTAATGTTGCGTATTTGTACACACGTGTTTGCTTTAGGGCCTTTTCGCTTTGTCCAGTTGCGTTTTACGCGAGTACCAAAGCAGATAATCTCCTATCGTATTTTTTATTTTAGCACTTGCCCTGTGCTTGGGATAAATTTTCTATAAATTTTAAAGAAAGAAAAAAATTCGCTCCAGACAGGATTTGAACCTGTAACCTTTCGTCTCAAGCCGACGAATGCTCTAACCAATTGAGCTACTGAGGATTCAAGTCCCGTGGCGAAATTTTTAATTCCTTTCTAACCCGTTAACGCGGGTAGTTATGTCCTATAGAAAGTCCAGGGCGAATTTTTTTCTTTCTTTAAAATTTATAGATAATCTCCTACCTGTTAATTAGAATACAGCGGTTTTGTAGTGACTTGTATGTCGTCGATGAAAACTACTTAAATGAAGAGAAATTCAACGATTTATGGTCAACCAATTTTCAGATTTTGTATGACATTTAACAAGTTTTAGAATTACATAGACGAATTTCAGCTACCTGCTCATTGTATGGTTTGTGTGAAAATATCATTTTATTTTATAAATAGGTCCACTCGCCACGGACATGGGTGTATTTCGGATCAAAGAGAATATAAGTGATCGCCTCTGTGGTCTAGCGGTCCGGGTGTTGGAGTTGACTGCATTAGGTCCCGGGTTCGAATCCCGGGTCGGCCAACACAAAGAAAATTGTCATTGCCAATTTTCTAATAAAAAAAATGTTGGTCGGGATTGGAAATGTGCCCGGTTGGCAATAGGCTTGCCACCTATCACATTGTGGGACTTAGTGTCTTCGGCTAGTCGTGGGTGCCTTGGTTGTTCCTCTACCTACCTCTTCGGGGATATGGGCGTGAAGATACTTTTAAGTGATCACAACGTTTTCTGAACGCAGCTGTGGCAAATGGAGAGAGTTGACGCACGAATCTTTCTCGCTCATTGCAAGTTTTACGCGCGAATCAGGAATCACGAACATACGGTTCCATGTAGTTCAAGTAGGTATCTCGAGAATGCGCTGGCATAGCCCGGTGAAGTTGTAAGAACCTCGTGGTTAGAGCAACATATTATCCAATTCAAAAAAAGAGAACGCGCTCATATATACGTGTGAGGGGTTAAGCCCGTAAAACGCCATTTTTTGGACAGTCTTTGTGTGAATGTTTGTGAATGAGTGTGTGACACAATATTTGTTAAAAATATAATCTCACCCTCCGCTTAAAATATCTTGGATCTCCTGTAGACTCTTGCCCTTGGTCTCGGGCAGTCCAATTAGTACGAAAAAGAAAGAAGCCGTGCAGCATCCACAGAAGACAAAGAATCCTACGTACATGCCCGTCATTTCCGCTATGGTAGGGAAGAATCTGAAAAAAGTCTTAGATTATAGAGTAAATGAGACAGAGTGTTTTTACACAATGGATACTGTACACATTGGGCCCAGGAAATTATTTTAACATTGGCTTGTGCATATGTATCAAATCACAAAGGTCGATGTTTTGTCGTATGCCGTTTACCGTTATATACATTACACCGACGAATACAGCAAACCCAACGATTCTTAATTTTCGACCGAAAAAGGACAAATTTTATCAGAACTCTCAAATAGCTTAACATTTTTCGTAATTGTGAAAAATTGTTTCTTGTTGGTTTAATACTCAAAGTTGTTAGTACATTTAAAACAACTAACCATAAGTATACATTTATAGAATAACGAATGTTTATTTCATCAATCATTTCAAATTGCATTTGTGGATTTGTATGTGAGAAAATTTCAATCCAAATTTTTGAAACAGGATTGATATGTAGTTGACCTTCAACAACATTAATAATACTGAAAAACTCACTTGGTGACCAGAAAAGATAGCGTCCAATTAAAGGCCGTGGCGATAGGTGAGGCGGCGGTTTTCACTTCTATGGCGAACATCTCGCTTGTCACCGCCCACGGGAGAGGCCCCAGTCCCCAGCAGTAGGTCACGATGAACAGTACCAGTGCCAAGATGGGCAGGAACCTCATGTTTTCCACCACAGGGTTGTGCTGATCGTTCAGTACGAAGAACATACCTAAAAGAGCCTGAAAAATGTTAAATATATTTAAAAAGTTGTAAACGAATGAGTGTGTAGCCTAGAATATAATTATTACTACCCATGGGTTGTACAACACAATGTTAGTTACCGATATAAGAAGGTTTTTTCTAAAGTTGATACCTACTTTGAAACTACCTTCTTCATTTTCACACATAAAATTAAAGACTTACTTAGGAAAAAGTACCAATGACTTTCGAGAGAAGAATTGATAAACTTTTCAAAAGTATGGTAGTAAACTTTCACCAAAGGTTGGTAAGGAGTTACAGACTAAGTGTAAACCGAACGTCGGACCTAACCTAACCTTCACCACACCGATTTGACAGAGCTTGGATTCCATTCTCAATAAAGACAATCACGATGAAAAGTTTTCTGTATTTTTCCAAGCATTTATTTAACTTACAACATAAGCATATGTCTAAGATTGTGACTCATTACCGGATATAAAACTCTAGAAAAACATAGCATACTGAGAATGTACAGGCAAATAACAGCAACAAACAATTGCTACAACAAGATGCCAGCAAGGTAGGGTTCTGTCGACAGCAGTCTGGAGTCTGATAATAAACAGCCTACTTATGAAGCTTAACAGAGCTGGTACATTTGCAGTAGGATATGCAGATGATATAGCAACTTCTACCAGTAGAAGCAATTAAACATATTTGCCTTAATTAATAAATCATCGTGTTAACCCACAAAAACAGAACCAGCATAGGTTTAATACTTTACAAACAAAAGAAAGATTGGATTTATGAAGTTTCCTCTATTACTTGGAACAATACTAACGCTAACAATAAAAAGATAGCCTTGCCACCTATCACATTGTGGGACTAAGTGTTTTCAGCTAGTCGTGGCTGACCACTCGGGGATATGGGACGTGAAGATACAAAGTCACTTAAAAATATGAGCTACGATGGAACAATTATATAAACAATAGACTAAAGGCAGCATGCATCACCCTAACACAATGCAGCAGGCTTTTCGGTAAAAAAGGGTATAGGTGCGTCCCTATCCTATATCAGGAATGACCGGCCTATTGATAAAGTTTACCCTACCCTCCAAACTGGATTATGACAGGAGTCATTATGCCGGTAGTAATAGGTAAGGGGGTGGATCTACCTGGGCAAGTTGTTGCACAGCACTTTATCAGTGGTCTTGTTAATAGTAAGGACATATATCGTGTATGTAGCGGTAGCCTGGTGGCCCAGAACCAAATTATGCATGGTGTAGAAACAACTTGAAAGCTTGCTTAGGAAATTGTGTTTAGCAATCACTGGAAGCACGAATATAGCACCGCAAATAAAAATATTTTTATTTTATATTAAGATATAAGAGACACCTATGACGCGTCTATATAATACCAATAACAAAATAAAAATACTAAATCTACCACTGGATCGGATCGCAGCCTTACACTGAGAAGATCCGGCAAGAAACTCAGCGGGTTCTTCTTTTTTGTGGCAAAACATCGAGCTCAGCTCCTCGGGGACTGAAAACCACAGGTAATTTGCAGGGACTACTGGCTTACTGGAAAGAGAGGGGATGGCTAGAACAGTCATAAAGTAACCATTCATGTCGACGCCGCACAGTGGCTTCTAACCACAGCTAAGTGCAATAGAGTGCACACAAACTAAAAAATGTGAGGAACATAAATATATCAATTGAAACTATAGAATTTTTGTAGAAAGATAGAAAGTGTACAAGTATGGTATTCAAAATACTTATAAGTCCAATGGCAGTCCCGCTGCTGGAAATCAATAGCAATGGGCGTCTTCCCAGCTTGTCCACTACCAATGGTGTGATGAATGATGAGACCAGCTGTTAAATAATAATATCATTAATTTTCTAACATTTACATATTTTGCACGTGGCTTTGTCCACTTCAAATCTTGTATTAAATATGCCCGATTTCTCAGCCTTAACGAATGTCTGTGTTTTAACTATCTATGTGCCAAATTTTAACAAAACCCCTTCAAATTTCAAGTTCAATGCAAGTCAGTAAATTTTTGTATGATTTTTAGTAATTGGATATTTTACTGTAAAAAACATGTTATAGCAGAACAAAACTCTTGTCAAAATGTTTTGCGCTAGCATTTAAGTCATTAAAAAGTATATTATTTTATTATTAAAACGGTTAAGTAAAGTGAAGTAGTTTTTACATGAAAGCATTTTGAACATTAGTAGAGACTAGATGTCTGCGATTTTATCAGCATAAGAAAGTTACGATTTTCAAACAAACTGTCATCCCCTTAAAGTCCTTTGGGATTATAAATATGAAAAAGTAACATAGTAAGTAAGAATATTGGTTTAGCCTTTTGCAAATTGGACACTAAAACAACTACTTATCATTTAAACGAAACAAAACATAAAGATATATGCTAACGGTACTTTGGCAACCTTAGGCTGTCATATTAATGCTATTACTAATAAGTCTACTGATCATCCTACCTCCCAGACAACGACAATTGTGTCAGTGGGTAATGTATGGGTCACATTATCTTCGTCGTAAAATGCAAGGTGGTGGCAAAACCACCTAACCTGATTGACGGTTGTAGTGATAAAAGGATCAATACTAAAAACTAATTTACCATGACAGCTCCAACTATGATGGTAGCAATGTTAGCGATCTCCAAACCAGATGCTTCAAATATAGTATTCAGATAGAACAGGACGGCGTTCACACCACTGAACTGCTGGAAGAACATCAGGGCGCAGCAGATATAGAACGCTTTGAAGTTGGTGCCGCGAAAAACATCCGCTATCTGAAACATAGATGTCATGTTTTTGGTGGAATAACCAGGTGCGGTTGCTGAATGCTGCCCGCGTCCATGCTTATTTATTTAAGTTATTAAGCTCACCCGTGAATACGAGGGAACACACAAAAAATATACCTTAACAAAATTTCGTTGCTACGTAAAAGAAGGGTAAACAAACACAGTTTCACATTGACAACGTAAGGACGATTATGGATTAGCATCAGTCATATCACAGTGAAAAAGAAAAATAAGAATACTTACAGTTGCCTTCTTCTCCAGAGACGCTTTGACTTCTGCCACAACAAGGTCGAGTTCAGGTTCCACGCCCGCTCGAGTCCTTCCACGAAGTTTCATCAGACTCTTTGCTGCTGCTTCCCTGTCACCTATTTCCATAACATATGGTTGCGCTGAAAGTGATTGTTGTTTGAACATTAGTTTAAATGATATTAATTTTATAATTATTTTTGTGTTTGAACATTTTTTGATGAAAGAAATATTATACCTAATTTATTACTAAGAATTGTATTATTAAGTATTTGTTTTCAGTTTTTGAAGTTATACTTCTTTAGGCGCATTATGAAAAAATGATGAGAATGAAGTTTCCATCAAGATCCGTCACATAAAAGTTACAATATGAAGTTGCGGCGGGATTGATTTTGTATAAAATATACTAGGTTAATTAAAACCGACTTCAAACTAAAAAGTAAAAAATAATAAAGATTTAATATTAAACATATACTACCTATTACTTATATGTGCTATTTACTAATAGGTTTGAGTTAGTTCGTTATTTTTATTTAATACTTTTTAGATTATTGCTGATATGATTTAATTTAACAAAAATAGACATTGGGATAAGTGAAAGTAGATAAAAAATGCTCATAAAATATAAACTAATGGGCCTACATGAATTAAATTATTATGTGACCAATTTGAAGCTATTCCGCATCAAACAAAAAAAAAGAATTACGTAAATCGGTTCGGAAACCTCAGAGTAATCGGTGTACACATACATAAACAAATATATACTCCTCGTTTTTTTGGACTCGGTCAAAAAGTGCGATTTGTACAATATTATTATTATTGTGTATTATTATTTTTTCAAGGAGGTATAATTTCTCACTCACGAACATAAGTACACGCACCCATTTTTTTGTATATACATATAAGAGAAGGCAAACGGGCACCTGATGGAAAGTGATAATTGCTAATAACGTGATTGATTTCTATCCAAAGACCGTTTATTTAAATATTGCTTATTGATGAATAGTGATATAAATGATTGATACATACGGGCACGTGTATAAAGTAGTGAATACATCACTACTTTATTAATTATTTTCTAAAGTAGTGATACCAATATTCATATTCGCATGAACGATGCGAATGTTGTTGAATAATGTATTTGATAAACTAAACGGAAACATATTATGAAATATGAATGGAATAGATAAGGAATGTGTTTTACTCATGCTTTTACAACACTTGATCCTGACAATACAGTCATAATACATCAAAGCGAAAGTTAACATTTTATAATGAACCTTAATATGGTCACACTTCACGATTAAACCTGAAAGACATTTTTCGCGAGCTTTATTTGAAATGCAGCAATCGGATTCGTTCTTGTGAAGTGAACATTGTAGATGAATATTCGCGTTCGCGAATATTTGACATGAATGCTCGCATTTGCGAATGTTGAAGATGAGTATTCGCATCCGCAATCACGTAGGTAACAATTCTAATATTCGTTACGTCACTAGTAGGTGTGAAATACTAGCTATCAAACAACTTTAACACGCCACTCGGTGAGAGCTGGAAATTAATTGTTTAATTCTATCGTAGAAACTCGTTGAGATACCATACGTATGTCCTTCGCCAAGCTCTAATCTGATTCTAGGCTAACAGCCTGTTCAATAAGTGTGTTTTACATGCATCGAGATACGTTAACCCGTCAAGATGATGCGATGCACTTCTGCGTGGAATTCGCGCGTACGCCGTGCGACAGACACTCTAGCGCCATTGCTGCGTCTAGAATTTCGCGTATTTCTGTAGCGTATGTACATATTTAATTCAAAACTTATATACCAAACTTTTTTTAATTATATTAAAAAAGAGTAGATATAGAATAAAATAATAAGTTATATTTGACATAGACTATATTTGTACAGCGGGCACCTACTTGTAGTAATAATTTTAAAATGTTAAGTATGGTAGGCTTTGTACTCTGTAGGGTTTATGTACGCTAAATCGTCGACTTTCACTTTTTTTAGGATGTTTCCATTGACGCGACGGTATGCAAGCCACAACACAACTGCTGTATTCGCCTACACTGGCTGCTTCATCTACAATGTTCACAAATGTGAATCCGATTGCAGCTGCATTTCAAATAAAGCTCGCGAAAAATGTCTTTCAGGTTTAATCGTGAAGTGTGACCATATTAAGGTTCATTAAAAAATGTTAACTTTCGCTTTGATGTATTATGACTGTATTATCAAGATCAAGTGTTGTAAAAACATGAGTTAAACACATTCCTTATCTATTCCATTCATATTGCATAATATGTTTATGCGAGTCAACAGGCAGTGAAATCAAGTCCCTGTCTAGATTATGATCGCACATAAAACGCGGTATCTGGATGCATCATAAATTTCTATGAGCCACGATATACCCGTAAAACGCTGATTAGGCTCTAAAATTTACTAAAATAAGTTCACGCGTTTTAACATTAAAAAGGAACATAAATATAAAAACACTTTTGCGTTTATTACATGAGTTAGAAATAGCTTACAAAATACATATTTTAACAAAAATAAAATCATATTAAGTAATTACCTTTTACCAGATAAAAGGTTGGTGTTTCTGGCATGAAGAAGAACAACATGATGAATATTACAGAGATTGCGATACCGACATAGCACAGCGCGTTGTAGGAGACGTAAGGTCCAACAGAGTAGACTATTAGGTAGCCGACGGTGATGAAGAGTTGCAGGAACGACCCGAGGGCTCCACGACTTGGTATTTGTTGAAACCCATATTTTTACATATCTAACCAAGTTACTGGGTCGTTATTCCGGCGGTGAAGCCATGTAACGTGTAAATCTGTCACTAATCTTATAGCTTAAATTGCGCTTACGTGGTCGTATATTGCTGAATTATCCTACTAAACCAGTCATTTAGGCTAAATGGTAGAGACTTGTATTATACCATTTCATACCACCTGGAAGGTCTTTGAATCTACGTCAATGATGGTAATTCTGTTGAGCACTATTTTTTTATGTACATGCAATATTTTTTAAATAAATAAAAACAAAAGAGATGAAACATTTTAGACATGTCAGTTTAGCCCGGACATATCAAATCATGGCGTTTTTAATCTACAAGCCCGAGGAATGGAATAAAAGTTACTAGAAATGTCATCTAAAAAATAATCTAATAGCAAACCGTATTTTGTCTCGTTCTATAGCTTTCGTTGAAATAAGATAGCTGTAATTTAAAATTAGTTTTCTAAGTGCGCAATAAAAGTACCACCACTTCTTGCTTAACTGTTACTGATGTTATAAGCGCGACGTGTGGATCATTTCTTGCCACCGGAAAGCCGCCTGCTTTCTATGTACGCTTCGTTATCGATGTCGATAAATAGCAATGAGCGATATTCATTTGGCCGATACACCAATACGTTTTGAATTTTCCACTACAGAGCCCTTACCATGAGTTTACGGCTTGTCAATTTTACTGTATTCGCTACCGTCTCTGTAAATTGTTTGAATGAAAATTTTGAACAGCGCCTCTATTGGTAACTAAGAGAAACACATTTGTCATACATTTCGACACGTAACTTACTGAATGTAATCTATACCAACTCATGGTAAGTGTTAGATAACATATTTCGTCGAGTCATCGCCACGCTAAACACATTCAGTTTTCTGGATTTGTTATTAATCGTTATCATACTAAACAAATATGAATGTTAAGCTACTTTGATTTTTTATTTGTTTTTAAACTGACAGTTCCTCATAATTTTCTTTAAATGTTAAAAAAAAGTATCTTCACGCCTATATCACAGGCCGTAGTCCGACGTGTAAGACTAGCCGAAGACATTAATTAAGTCCCACAGTGTGATAGGTGGCAAGTTTATCGCCTACCGAACACATATCCAACCTCGGCAACGGTGCCCGGTTGACGATAGGCTTGCCATATATTAGTTTGTGGGACTTAGTGTGTTCGCCTACTTGTGGGTGCTATGGTTGTGCCTCTGCTTACCGTTTCGGGGCCCATATGGGCATATGCCCATATGAGCATATGCCCATATGGGCATAAAGACATATTTTTTTAATTTCTCAATGCGATATAATATAATATATAATTCACAGAAAAATTAAAGAAATTCTTTATGCATTTGATATCCCAAGTTTATAGAGGCTGTAGTTTTTTTGGAATGACTAATGTGTTGCCCACCTTGCGGTTTTTACAACTTCACCGGGCTTTGATTAGATCAGCCTTTCCCAAAGTGGGCGATAACGCCCCCTTGTGGGCGCTGGAAGCCTAGAGGGGGGCGGTATAAATCTTGAAAAAAATGTTTTTTTTTTAAACTAGGCGCAACAAATATGTTATTGAGGTTATTGACAAGAAAAAAACGAGGGGGGGGGGGGTGCTACAAAACAACTGATTTTCAAAGTGGGCGTTACATGAAATAAGTTTGGGAACCTCTGGATTAGATTATAGTCATCACGCTACTATTTCGGGGAACTTATTGAAAGTGGAGGAAACTGGTGAAAATCGATAGTAGACGATACTCGTGTACCATAAACTTACCGTAGCAATCTCAGCGCAGTACATTGGTGATATAGCGACTACCATCCCCACAGATATGCCCAAGATGACCCTTCCAGTGTACAACAACGCCATCTGGTGAGCAACCAGCATTAGAATCCAACCCACTAGGTTTGGAATTATCGAGATAAGTAGCCCCCATTTCCGACCAGTCCTTGATACGATGGTTCCGCCAATGAAAGATCCTGTACAAACAATTGCAAAATTATGACATTTTAGTATCATCACGCCCATATTCCCGAAGGGGTAGGCAGAGGAACAACCAGGGCACCCACGACTAGCCGAAGACACTAAGTCCCACAAACTGATAGGTGGCAAGCCTACCGCCAACCGGGCACATATCCAATCCCGAGCAACGTTTTTTCCATTAGAAAATTGGAAAAACCCAATTTTTTTTGTTGCCAGACCCGGGATTCGAACCCAGGACCTCATGCAGTCAAGTCCAATAAATGAACCGCTAGACCACAGAGGCGATTTTTCGGAAATCGCGTCAGAGATTTCAGTATGATTGCAAAAAATCTGCCTCTTTCTTGATGTCCCTTCCATGTTTACAATTTCCATGTATTATTTTTATACCTTATTCTCAAAAAAAAATCATACAAAATGTTTCTGCACCCCTACAATCGTCTTGCTCTTGACTCTGCTTACTTGTAAAAAAAGCTGAATGGCGTTAAATCATAACTCAAACTGCACTACATATCTTCGATGTAATAAAAAAATTAAAAAAAAAAGTTTCACAGAGATATTCATTTGTTGTCAGCTAATCCGGCCAAATTCTTCAAAACAACACAGGTACATACCAACAACAGCACCCAGGTTCAACAGGGAGCCAATCCAAGCGATTTCGTTGTTTGTGGCAGGTTTATCCAGAGGATACTCGTCGGTTCTGTTTTCGCTGTTTAGCAGCAGACCCATCGGAGACGACCACCCCATACTGACGCCGGTTGAGATCATAGCGATGTTCGCTAAAAAGGCGTTTTTATTTTTCATCTAATATGAAAAATAAAATATAATATTTAGTTTTGGCACGGATTAAACATGAGACACCTGATTAATGTTGGTAGTCATTCTGGAGCATACTAACTAAACTGATTTTAAGTTGTCGCTGTCTTCTTTCCACTATGTTAATAGAAAGATACAAAATACGTTTAGTGCTATCAGATTACTTTTTTTATGTGATGAGCAGTGCCGGGTTAAGTCCATCAGGGGCCCTATGCCATTTTGATTTTGGGGCCCTCCCTTTTTCAAAAATATTGTATAATTGACGGTTATTTTCGCAACTTCAGAATTTCAAACGCCTATTATGTCATATAAAGGTTTTAAAATTGACATAAAATGACAATCGAATAAAAAACGAACAACAAAATAAAATAAACATAACAAATAAATATGAATATTTTTTTTCAATTTAAAAAACATATACATATTAAAAAAAATATTTCGAAAAAAAAACAGGGCAAATTTTCGAGGGGCATCTGCTCGTCGGGGGCCCCAGGCCATCGCCTAGTCTGGCCTATTGGGTAATCCAGAACTGATGATAAGATAGCAAACAAGCATATCTTGTAGCCATCGACCATACATATGGCCGACTTGTAGCCGAGGTCATAGGCTAATTGTGCATGTCTATCGGCTACTCTAACAACATGACATTGTCATAGCTGCAGGAATAGGCAAGGCGGTGGTTCCCCACTTAGATGAGTTGCAGCACAGTATTCAATCATAAGTGGTCTTATTGGTAAATACCTATTGGACGTTTGCTCGCCTCTTACGAGCTGTCTGGCAGGAAGGTAAGTCTATCCTACGAAGCAGATCCGGACCGGGAGGCATTTCCGGGAAATTTGTCGTCTTAGATAAGATGAATGACTAACGGCCAATGTTAATAATGTATCTCAATCTAATGGATTTCAAGCAATCTAGATAGCTGCGTATCCGCCGGCCTATCCTATACCTCATTCGCATATTTATCCTGTGCACAGATATATTACTGGCAAGCGATAACATAAAAATGAATGAAAATATCAATCTTGGGCAGCGAGTTTTGGATTAGGATTGATTATTAATATTGGCCGTAAATGAACATAAAATATTAAAAAGTCCTTTCATTTTTAATTTGTAACATGCATGTTTTACCCCTATATTTGTTTTGTCTTAGGCCAGATTTATTTCTGAAGTCCTTTTGTTTAATTCCTTATTTTCCCTATAATAGATTAAAATATACAAATATGTTTATAATTACACGTGAAAACAAATGTTAATTTTTGTCATAACTAACAACCTGGACACCAGTAATTTAAGAGTTTTTTTAAATGGTATATAATGACGGGTTAAAGTTAGAATAAAAACCGTAAATATTCTAAGCTGACGATATTTTCTATACTTCTTATCGTCGGTGTTTCGTTGAATTCCATTCTAGAAATGATTTATTAATTACACTTGTACTTTCCACACCATATTTTTGAATACTATATTTTATCCAATATTAAGCTAATAAGGCTAGGGCCCTGATGATGCTAGAATAGTGAAACCGGTTGGCTAAAATATAATAATCAAAAATATGTTGTGGAAAGTACAACTGTAGTTAATAAATAAATTCTAAGCTGATGAAGTCGCGTGTAAACAGTAAGCAGTAAAATTAAAACTAAAAAAATGTTTATTCTTCGACATATTGAGACAAGTAATAAAAAAGTATCTTCACGCCCATATCCCCGAAGGTTTTGTGCCTCTGCCTATCCTAACCCTGATTGTGCCTCTGCCTATCCTTTCGTGGATATGAGCGTGAACATACTTATTTTCAATTGTAATTCTTATTATCTTACACTCGTAACGCATAATTTGCTTACATTGAGGTTAGATCATTTTATAATTTGTCCAAGAATATACTTTCTTTATTATTTACTAGCTGTTGCCCGCGTCGCTGCTCGCGTGGTTAATAGTCCCTTAGGAACATTTTTTCGTAATAAAAACTATCCTATGTGTTATTCCAAGTTACTTTCTACGTGTGTGTCAAATTTCATGAAAATTAGTTCAGCAGTTTTTGCGTGAAGGAGTAACAAACAAACATAGAAACTTTCGAATTTATAATATTAGCAAGATTTATCAGAAGTTGGACACTCTATAAAACTAAAATTACCCGCATACATTGTGCTACGGAAAACCTGGTATAACGCTCGCTAGCCGCATTCGTAACAATGAGATCCGCGAAAGAGTGGAATAAAAAAAATATTACTGTTAAAATGAGAAATCGGTCATTGGGAAAGAATGACAAATGAAAAATTGACAAAGCAGATTTACAAAGCAAATGTGGATGGATGTATGTAGATACCTAGGTTGCCACGATCAAATCGCGAGAGTATTGTCAAGTCTCCGAAATCGGTCAGTAGGTATAAAAAGAGTTTTGGCGCCATCGAGAGAAAAGATGGTCGAAGTTTTTTCATAATTATTGAATTTCGTGTTAACAATGAGTGAAATTAGTCAATTTTGGTGACATTTTGTTCAGTGAAAGTGCACAAATGAAATAATCATGAAGAAATTAGCGTATCGTGTATTTCCTCGTTGCCGCAGAATCTCATTACATGATAGCATCATGTAATGAGATGTAAAAAGGCCACCGCTTTACCCAAGAGCCTGACATGACTTACTGACGACTTATGACTGATGACTTAATATAATTTATTAAAATTGATGTAAAATTTGATGCAAATTTCTACTTGACTAATGGCAAAATACTAACGAGATTGGCAAAACCTAAAGAAAGAAAGAAAAATGTCGGGGAAGCCAGTCAGGTCTGCAAGGATTGTGAGACTCGATACTTTCTGCCTAACCCGTTAGGACTTGGTGTGAAGATATTATGAATGTAAGTGTGGCCTTTAAAAAAACGACGGGTTGCACTCCTGGAGTGCCGGTAGAAGTGAAAACTTGAATATTAACATTGTGTATTTTTGATATTTTGGAATGGTTGGGGAATAATTTTGCACTAATTGCTATAATTACCAGTCTGAGAGTACAATAATTTATGTGGTAGAATACAATATTCATTTATTGCGCCATCAAACATAAACATGACTACACGAACATTCGCGCAAGCGCTTTGCGCTGTCTTATTCGCGCAAGCGCCCTGCTAATATTCGTCTTACGAAATTTCAGGTCACGTGTTCTGACGAGAGTTTAGAAGTTTTTACCCATTCCAAAAAAGGTGCTCAATGCCGCTAAAGAAGTTTTCTCTTCAAAAACATAGTCAAGTGAAGTTGTAAAAACCGCCATTTCAAACAAAAAAAGGAAAGACATAACATTATAAATACATTTTCTTAAAATGAGTCAATATATCATCGTAGTTTATAAAATTAACTACAACTACT
Organism: Calephelis virginiensis; assembly: GCA_002245475.1. Taxonomy (NCBI): domain Eukaryota; kingdom Metazoa; phylum Arthropoda; class Insecta; order Lepidoptera; family Riodinidae; genus Calephelis; species Calephelis virginiensis. The sequence goes on from NJDC01000410.1 coordinate 29,560, forward strand.
TTGTCTTTTAAGCCTTCCCTAAACTGAACAAGTAATCCAAAACCAAAATTAGTTAAATCGGTTCAGCCCTTCTCCAGTTTTAACGAGACTAACGAACAGCAATTGTTTTTTATATCTTTAGACAAAATATTGAATTGGATAACCCCACAAAATGGTACTTTTATGATCGACCGATATTAAATAAAAAACTGTAGTGCGGGAAGCGAGTTTGCCAGATGATACATTCGATTTTAGTGTAATTTTAGTAGTGTCAATATCCCACAAAACTTCAAACCCTTATGACTTGAGAATCTTGTGTCTGTCACAAGCTAAAGGCAGATTAGGCTGGCAATTTATATTTATTTTTCTAAAAAAATTTACCCTCAAGATTTTAACTTCAAACTAGGCATATATCCTCGCACATACTTGTACTTGTAGCACAGTTTTGTGGAAAGCGGGTTAATAGAAAAGTTCAATAAATCCTTTTTGTGGTATAACGGTCCGGCGCTGGACATAGCTTCTGGAGGTACCGGGTTCGATCCCCGGGTCGGGCAACAAAAAAAATAGAAAATGTGTTTTTCTAATTTTGTAATAAAAATAACGTTACCTGGGATCGGATATGTGCCCGGTCGGCGAAAGACTTACCACTTATCACATTGTGGGACTGAGTATCTTCGGCTACCCCTGGTGGTAGATGTGCCTATCTCTTTGGAGATATGAGCGTGAAGTTACTTATTTTGAATTTTCTGCTTTATTCATAAACTTCATCAAAAGTCGCAGTACAAGCTAGTCTGTAAATAGTCCAACGTGGAATTTGCTACGTGGCATTATGTTAAACTCAATCATATCTCAGAATGTAAGTCCGATCTCAGATTATTCACACTTGAGATATATCTAAACTTGACATTTGATGATAAAGATGTGACCTCAAATTTTAAAAACAATTTATGTTAACAAAAGTAGATATGTAATAATGTCGGATGTTTTAATAGTTCTTAGTCCTATGATATTTTGCCCTTGCAGACAGTTATAAGCAGCAGATTAAGAAGCATTTAGTTTTAAAGCAGTTAAAAGAATATTTCCTTAAAACTACAGCCTTGTGGCAACCGGAATTGTCATCCCTTAGCCGACTTTATACGTCCTGGCACATATTTGTAACACAGCTTTATGGAAAGCGGTTTTACTAAATTGGTTAAACCTCGTCAAAGGTCGCAGTAAAAGCTAGTCTGCAAATAGTTCAACGTGGAACTAGCTACGTGGCATTTTTACAAACTCAGTCATATATTAACAAATGTAAATCTGATCACAAATTATATCTCAACTTGATATTTGATAAGAAATAAACATGATGAATTGAGAATCTTCACATATTGAAAACGATACTTGTTTTTTTACTTATAATAATTGATACTGGTCTTGTCAAATATGTATATATACCTAATTATTAATTATATAACATTTTCAATCAGTTCAGTAATAGGATTATTAGTGTTACCACGTGTAGAAATAACACCAACAAAATTTATATCTTACTAGCTGACCCAGCAGACGTTGTTGTTCCTTTTTTAACGTGATTTTAGTAAAAAAAATTAGGGTGAGTCTACCTTGTCACTTAGGGGTATGAAAAATAGATGTTGGCCAATTCTCAGACCCCCTGTTCCCCCCGTCTGGTCCGAGCTCCTTTGCAGAATAGACAATTTGCTTTCCTGCCAGGCAGCTCGTAAAAGGCGAGCATAGGCTTTCCGTCACTAACACCGTGACATCTGACTAGGTGGTAGAGTTTCGCAGCGACTCACCCGGATTGGTACCACCGCCTTACCCAACGTCATGACGTCTTCCGGTTCGGAGGGTAAGTTAACCGGTAAACTTACTTTTGCTCGAGGCCCCAGTGTGGCAACGCATCATTATTACCTTTGGTGTCTCAAGGCGGCGGGAATTTCTTACCTTCAGGAAATTCGTCTGCTTATTTGCCTTCCGATATCATTAAAAAAACCAATTCATTAGGTATGCACATAAAATTTACGAAAATCGGTCGAGCCGTTTCGACGGAGTTTAATCACGCACACCATGACACGAGAATTTTATATATTTGAATATAGTTAATATACCATCTAGATAAGGCCAGATTTTAAACCAAAAAGTCCAAATCGAAATGTGTTCATCCGTTTAAAAGTTATGAATTATAATTATAAAATACGCCTCTTTTTTCTCCGCGATCAAAAAAATATTACCTACTATCAACGAAAGTTAATTCCTTTATGGACAGTTACTTTACTCTTTGGTTAATACTTAATCTGTATAAAAGTGAATTCTGTACATTGAAGACATTTAAAAAAGTTTTCAGAAAATAAGGTCGATAGATACCTACGTAGCGATTAAGGACGTAGATTAAAAATTTGTTTTGACTTTGACCCCAAACCTACTTCTCATCTTCTCTTGAATCAAGGATGAAGGTAAGACGCGTGGAATGTGGGTTGAATTAGTAGCTCATCATCAGCTGATGATGAATCACTGTACAAATCAAATCGGATTTGGCTCCTGGAATTGAGATAAGATTGACCAAACATTTATGTGCTGTCTACAGATTAGATATTAGTGTGCTGTCAAATTAGTTTGTGTATGATATTTCTACACTTTTTCATCTATTCCTCCGTAAACGTTGATTAAAAATTGGCACAAGTTGACATATCTGGACTAAAGCGGCATATCTTTATCTCTTGTTTTTATTTCATTTGAAAAATGTAACATGCATCTAAAAGTTCAAGTTTAATTTGTGAAAATCATCACCAAACTCTATTTTTCTGTTGTTATTTTAAGAGAGCCAACCAAAGAGTATATAAATACTACGTAATAAGAGGCGGGACTTCCATAGATACATAGCAAACCCGAATTTGTATAAAGTTTACTCGAAAAAGTACAGCCCGTATAACTTGAAAGTAAGTCTAAACGCATTCAGTTAAAAGGCAACTAGTGTCATATGATTTGGGCGAATAAAAAACATAGCAAACTTATTTTTTTTTTATTTTTTGATATGAAAGTTGTGCCAAACTGGAATCGACCACTGAGGATAATTTTTCGTTTTTTTCTTTTTTTAGGTTAATTTGCCCCTTTCTGGGGCCGGCTAAGACCTTTAGGTCATGCTGCCACGTCTTCCGTATAAATTAGTTCTTATACAGTCATTAGTCACGTGTCTTCCGTATCAGTTAATTCTTATACAGTCATTAGTCATTATTTACAAAGTCACGTATGTGTCTTGAGTAGGTAAAGCGGTGGTCACTTTACACAAGCTCACTTTGGGAGATTTGGCGGCAGCGAGAAAATTCACGATACACTTATTTCTTCATGATTATTTAATTTGTGCACTTTAACTGAACAAAATTAAACTAATTCCTACCTAAATTAACTAATTTTACTCATAATTTACACTAAATCCATTAATTGTAAAAAAAACGACCATCTTCATTCACGATGGCGCCAAAGAAAACCGAATAAGTATCTTCACGCCCATATCCCCGAAGAGGTAGGCAGAGGTACAACCAAGGCACCCGCAATTAGCCGAAGATACTAAGTCCCACAATGTGATAGGTGGCAAGCCTATCGCCAACCGGGCACATTTCCAATCCCGACCAACATTTTTTTTTTTTTTTTTTATTAGAAAATTGGAAAAATCCAATTTTCTTTTTGTTGGCCGACCCGCGATTCGAACCCGGGACCTCATGCAGTCAAGTCCAACACCCGGACCGCTAGACCACAGAACCGAATAGTTTTTCTTTAGTAGTTTGTTTGCCCCTTTCTAGGGCCGGTTAAAGCCATTAGGCCATTCTACCATGTCTCCCGTATTATATAATTCTAATACAGTCACTATTCACAATTTACAAAGTCATTTCAAGGTCTTGAGTAAAGCGGTGGCTTAGGTACACAAGCTCGTCTATGAGATTTGGCTAATTTGTTCATGATTATTTCATTTGTGCACTTTCACTGAAAAAAAATTAAATTAATTCCCACCTAAATTACTTATTTTACTCATAATTTACACCAAATTCAATCATTACGAAAAAAAAACGACCATCTTCATTCACTATGGCACCAAAACTCCAGTTTTTCTATAAATCAGCAAGAAAAAGGCTTTGTTTATATGGCTTTAAATTTCAGAACACACCGCGCAGATACATTACAGAAAGCGTTTAATTTTTAGCTAAGCTGGTAATGTGCATCAGGAGAGACTATCACAAAAATGTGATAATTACATTCACTGGTTCCAATGAAATATAAAAAAACGCTGATAAATAAAGAAAAACTTTGGTACCTTTTTACGAAAATTGTGCTAACGGAGGAGTATGAAATTTGGCACACCTATTGTTTATGTGTAGGAGAACTATAGAACACTAATATTTTTCAATAACAAGTAATGCATTATAAAGTGTATTATATCAAAAAAATAAGACACGTTCTAGAAACTTTGTTTCCCATAAAGTCAATTTTAATAAATTTGCTAGCATGATTGTAAGTCGTATTATCACAAGCTACAACTTCACTTACCATCAAAATAATTTCTAGAAAAAGAACATAAATTCGTTTTATGCTAATTGATCAATAGGTTTAGGTATGGTTTGGTTTGGTTAGGTTAAGTTAGAACATGAAAGACAACGCACGATCCGAGCGAGCGAAGCGAGCTTGCCGCGATAGCGGCCGGCGAAATTGACGTCTCTAAGTGCAGCCGTTAATAAGTAATGTGTTATTTTTACTAATTTCCTGTGTTGTTTTAAATTACAATAACAATTGATTCTTCATACAATTTTCTACTAGTGTCAGGTAGGAAAACTGTTTTTTTTTTTGTATAAAGTAATCCAAGTTTGATCTTCAAGTAAAGTTACGCATAATGTTATGAATTTGTAACAGGCAGGTAAAATTTGACATTCATGACATTAATATGGGGATTACAATGAAGTCCAAACACTTGCTTAAGATGACTATGTAAGTTCAAATGTTTCTGTAAGCTAATCTAATAACTTGTTCACAACTGACATTTGTAACTAACTAGCTGTCCCGGCAAACTTCGTTCCATCCATTTAATTTGTATAGAAAAAATAATTATAATGATGCTTTGCCTAGTTTCCTCGCACCCCGCTTTCTTATCTTTTCAACCTACCCTGGACTTTCACAAATAACCAAAACGAAAATAAACCAAATCAGTCCAGTCCAGGAAGTAATAAGCGAACAGGCAAGTAGGGTACATGGTAGACTTGCCCATTTGCCCTAATAACACCTTGGCCGCAAAACTGCGACACATCTATTGTTCCAATAGACCACGGTTCTTTTACCATTAGGCTAATCTTGCCAACCAAAAAGCTTTCCCTTCGTCGTTATCTTATCACATAAAGAAATAAAAATGAGATTCATTTTTTAATTTGCTTAGTAAAATAAAATAATAAGATCAATTAGCCGTCTATGTGAACAAAAATATTTTCTATTCTATTCTATTCTATCGGTTCAGTAGATAGAGACGTGAATCGCCGTCGGGATACAGTCAGACAGACAAAAATAATAAAATTGCTAATACTGCATTTTGCTGCGATTGTTAACCGAATCCAAAAAAAAGGGGGGCTTCTCAATTGGACTGTTTGTTAATTTGTATGTTTGATACGCGATTACTCAGCCAACAACAAATCGACATTGATGAAAGATATACCGAGGTAGTACCATAAAAATTAGGGAGTTTGTTTTGACATTTCTTCTTCTGACTGGCTAGGGTAGCAAGCTGTGATAGCGTACGGTAAATAGAATTATAATTAATCTTTAAAATTGGTTGTAATAAACTGTGAAGCTTTTTATAAATAAGTGACATTATTTAAACATTAAAATATAAGAAATAATTTCATATTTTTATAAATTAACCACCTTTGACAGCCTCGTTGGTCGAGTGGCTAGCAGACACGCCTCAATCAGCCATCTAACAGTGAGGGTAAGGGTTCGTACAGTAATATATTTATTTATTCATTAATTAATTAAATATTTTGCTTTTGCATAGCTCTTAGCAATTCATAACGTTAATTTATGGATGCAAAAGTGGGATATGTCAGAAAAACCATGAAACAAGGATAAAATATGCGGTCAAAATGAGAGCACTGTGGAAATCTGTGATGTTACATTCGGTGACCATATTCGCAACAGGGTGATCCGAAAAAGAATGGGACTGAATGAAAATGGTAGTTTAAAAATGAGCAAGGGCATGCTGAGATGGTTTGATAATGTAAAAAGAAGATTGGTGAAAGATTGAGAAAACAGATATAAAATGTGAATGTGGAGGGATGTAGGTAACGGGAGAGATCCAGGCTTACAATCCACGACCTAATTGATCGACTGAAAGTTTGAGAAACTGGCGTGTCTGCTTGAAAATAGTAATGGTTGCGAAGGCAGCAAGACAGGTCAACAATGATCGTGACATTTGGCATTCGATATTATCTACCTACCCAGTAAGGGTCACTGTGTTAGATAGAACAGTTTCTTTCTCGGCGTACGCACAAGATGTTGGGGAAAGGGCCGCGAGATGTTTAGGCAAAATGGCTCATATGTCGGCATCTTCCTAGGGGATAGGGTACCACGCCCTAAAACTACTTTACAGGGGCACATTCATCGCGACCCTGACGTACGCTGCTTCCACCTGCCGGCACAGGGTGGTGACGTTTGTCGTACACAACAAACTACTCAGGGCATAACGACTGACCCTAATCTTGCCGACCAAGGCCTACAGGATGGCTAGCACGCCTGCTCTGGCTTTGCTGGCTGGAGTGCTGCTTGCCGATCTAGAGGTTCTTCGGCCAGGTACGGTGGAAGCGGATATGGCCGTGGTGCTTGTGAAATAAAAGGTAAAGGCGAGAAAGCGTAGAGTGGAACATGTGGCTGCGAGGTGGCAGGAGCGACGGGATTCGGAGGATCATTAGACCAATCTCAAGCGTTTTCCTCCTCGATCACGGATTGGGTATCATCAATATTGGTGGTTGGTAGTGTCGCAGGTGTTAATGGTCACGGTAATTTCAGGGGTCATCTGAGGGACTTTGACCTCGTAAAATCAAGAAAGAGCAGTTTCAGAGAGATGGAGATTACAGGAATTATGTTCTTTGGGAATGCAAGCTGTATGCAAAAGAGCGAGGAAAGATGTTAGGCGGTTTGGAAAGGCACGTGGAGGGACCGTTTTCCTTTGGGGAACTGATATCTTCTGCAGGGATATTTGCGCATTTCAGTGGGTTCGCTAATCCATGTGATGAAAGAAGAAAACCTGTGGAATTGGTCGGTGGCAAATGAATATCTTAGTGTTAGTAAGCCCCAGAATGAAATGGGGAGACTGAAAAGGGACGTATAGGACTAATATTAAACTCGCAATTGTTCATGGGTTTTAGTGTTAATTTTTCAATAACTAGATAAAATGTCTAACGGGCAGTTAAAAAGATGACTGATTCTTGCAAGAGCAAGATTTGATTGAATATAACAAAGGATATGAAGATTTAAAACAGAGGTAGGTAGTAATTTTGAATTGGTGACTGTTTGATTAGTGCTGTGCCGTACCTAGCTATCAAAACTAAAAAAAGTAATACTGACAATATGTATTGAATAAAATACTTCCAACTATAATAATGTTGAACCCATAGTTAACTAGCTAAATTTAATTAGAATGTTAAGGAACAGATGCATATATTTGGCAGTTAGAGGGGCCTGTCTAGCGGTTTGGTAAATAACTGCAAGAATCAGTCACTTTTTTACCAAACCATTTAAAAAAAATGGCTGTTTGGGAAACTATAGATTAATAAACAATAAGTTATTTAAGTATAAAACTTGCAGCACTTCCAATAAAAAAAACATTTAAAAAAATACTTACCTATGCCAGCGATGACATACTGCCTCCATAATTGTCCTTCTTCCATCCTGAACACTTGCTTACTGATCATCCTAAACGATTTGGTTTCAGATAAAATATACGATAACGTCGGGGTGACGTTTCTTACTATTTTCTTCTAAAGTAAAAGTAAACTGTAGTAAGTTTTATCACAAATAGCAAATTTTTATCACAAACATAAAGAGAACAAGAGATGATAGAAACAGAGATGAGAATCTTGAATTCACGACTAAAGAACTCACTTGACATAATAGTCAAGAACTGAAGGGATAAAAATACCTATTGGTGTGGGTGGTACCACACAGTTGCTCTTTTCAAAAGTAATGCTTTAACTCTATGTAGTACATTATGTGACGTCTTATGTTGTTGTTCCTGCCTTTGTAACGTATTTGCTCGCTTGTCTTGTTATAACTTATCTTTTCTCGTCACGGAAGGTAGATCAGCCAATAGAATCGTACAAGTTGCCGAAGGTTTCGGGCTCAAAATAGTAAAAGATCTGTCTCAATCCTGTGGCAACTTAGACAATAACACCCATTACGAGTATTATGTATCTAAGTCTACTCTACTCTCGGGACCGGAACATAACATAGTCATTAAGGCCTCAGAAACAGTGAGGCGATGGATCCCCACACGGACAATAAGCTACAAGCACTGTAGTACCAGTGGTGACAATCCATTCTATGTGCATCACTTACGAAATGTATGGCAGGCAGATGGTCTAATCAACACAGTGGATCCGAACTATTTAATACTTTTGTTATTATTACTCCAACTCACTGCTATTTTAGGAGATATTCAAAGACTTATTTATTCTAAGCTCATTACTTTATTCAAATTTAATTTCCATATGGTCAAAACCAGTGGCAGCGTAAAGCGTGGACAGGTTGGAAATGGACGACCGAGCGCGACCGAGTGCGAAGGGCCTCGCGTTCATTAAATATATAGATAAATATACGGAAGTCCAAAAGATTACGAAATAGTTTTTAATTTGAATACTGAAAGTAGCTTTCCACATGATTCTCTTGATGATAAGAGACAACATTTGCTTTTAGACACCATAGACGTAATAAGGACGTCGCTGTCCTGTAGCCGAGATGTTAGGTCTATTGTTAAAGTTTACCCGTTAACGTGCTCTCCAATCCAGACCATAACAGAGTCATCATGGCGGCAGAAGTAGATAAGGCGGTGGATCCTTGGCCGAGTAGTTGCGGCACATCACTTTACCACCAATGGTCTTCTTACGAACTGCCTGTCAGCAGACCCGAACCAACACGGGAAACGTGAACTTTTTTCATTTATGTTTAGTATTGGCATTGGAAAGTACATTAAAAAACGTAATAGTACATTTAAATGCGGAATCTGTAATTCATATTTTGTTGTTGAATATTTTATAAGAACATATTTATTATTTTTTATTATTAAAGTTATTATTTCGTTTTTATATTATATCGTCGTTCGATCCCCGGGTCCAACAACAAAAAAAACTAAGAAAATGTGTATTTTCCATTTTCCAATAAAATTAACATTGCTCGGGATTGGATATGTACCCGGTTGGCGATAGGCTTGCCACCTATCACATTGTGGCACTTAGTGTCTTTGGCTAGTCATGGATAACCTGGTTGTGCCTCTGCCTACTCCTCTGGGGATATGGGCGTGAAGATACTTACTTATGGTTTTCTTCCTGTCGTTTGGCGATCAATTGGAGCCCTAGGGCTTTTCAGACTGGGATCTTGTTAAAACGCTAACAAATGTTATATAGCTTATTACAAGATCAGTGGCGCTAGAGTGATGTGCAGTAACTTGCCTGAGTAGGATTCCATCACCTTACCTATTCCGCCATAATGACTCTGTCAGGCTCTGGTTTGAAGGGTGAGAAGTCGGAAAACTTGCCCATTATGCCTTATAACCCGGCCACAAGACAGCAATGTGCTTATAAAATCCTAGCTATCTATTGCCCATAGTTGTCTCTTACCATGAGCCGAGTCCTTGTAGTCGGTAAGTATTTCTGCGACAGAAAAGGGCCTCGCAAAACGCCTTGCCCACATTAAATTTACGACCCGCACCGCCCCTGATCAAAATAATATAATACCGTGGTAATATAATGTAATGTAGTTGAAGAGAAAAATGTGACTTTCAGCAAATTTAAAATTTATATTGACCAATGTTTAATTTATTTTATAGTTCAAAAATGGACTTTAATTTTCATACTAAGTGGTCCAGGCATAACAAAAAACACATTACTAAGTGTATAACTCAAAAGTCAGTGGGATCTTAAACAAATATAAAAGGATTTCATTTGACACTCGGAAAATACCAGCTTAAGCAAAAGCGTATAAATCATCATTGATTAAAGTCTGTTTTAGGGCTCCGAGCCCAAAGAGTAAAAATGGAATCCTGTTACTTAGCCTCCGCTGTCTGTCTGTCTGTCTCCAGGCTTTATCTCATAAACCGCGATAGCTATTTAGGATGTATTTCCGTTACCGCTATAACAACAAACAGAAAGAGAATCAATGTAGCTGTGCAAAATTTTGTAGAAGAAACTACAATCTGTAATTTTTTTGGTCACGTAACGATTGCATTTTAAAATAATTTAATCGTCCGCTATAGATTTTCAGCAATTTACAGTTATTCTAGTGATATGTTAAACAATATAAAAATGTTTTGTATACGCTCATATATGTTTATTTTGTTGTTGAATATTTTATAAGAACATATATTGTTTTATTATTAAAGTTATTATTTCGTTTTTACATTATATTGTCGTTCGATCCCCGGGTCCAACAACAAAAAAAAATTAAGAAAATGTGTATTTTCCATTTTCCAATAAAATTAACATTGCTCGGGATTGGATATGTGCCCGGTAGGCGATAGGCTTGCCACCTATCACATTGTGGGACTTAGTGTCTTCGGCTAGTCGTGGGTGCCCTGGTTGTGCCTCTGCCTACCTCTTCGGGGATATGGGCGTGAAAATGCTTTTTTTTTATAAACAATGGTCGAATATGAGAACCTTCTGAAACTCTAAAAGGAACGTGTATTGTATTAGAATTATATCCTCTCAAAGCTGGGACCTGCTTTCAATATATAATTCGTACCACCTTAGTAAAGAACCAAAGATATTAAAACTACAAATTTTAGAATCTCATGATTGATCAGGTCTAACGCTTTATTATCTAGAAATTTAGATAAATTAGCGGTATAATTTAATAGCTTTGAATATGTGTTATAGTTTTCTATAAACTAACGATTCAAAAAAAGTAAAACAAGTAGGTACTTGTTCAAGTTATTATAATTATTTAATTAAGTGTATAGGTACTTAAAAGCTATAAATCTAACAAAATAATACAGAGAAGTGTTTCACTTAAGATATGTGGTCTTTCCAAATTAGTTATTTAAATTTAAGGCAGTGTTCTGTACATATTTATGACAAAAAATATCCACACAAAAATGACTAAATGTCCAATTTTAACTACGTTTTCTTACTTTGGTTTACTTACTTACTTACTTACTTAGCAATCCCCTCATTCACCGATTTTACTAAGCAAAATTAAAAAAAAATAGGAATAATTTCATCGAGAAAACGCACCATGATATTGCCATGTCATGAGAGTGAGAATATTTTTCATTTTATGACTGACTAAAATTTAAGTAAACATCCATATTGGAAGGTTACTGTATATGCCATGTTTCATCAAAATCTATAAGTACAGATTTTTAATTAAAATCAACACACAGCCGCCGCTACACAGGCAAAGCTGAGCGTACAAGCCGTAGGTTAATTATTAAATCAGTTGGTTTTAATTCTTCATTTAAATCTTATGCAAATACATCAAGCCCAGAACTTGATCAGATATAAACACTGTTTAAGTTACGCTTTTTCTGGTTTGTGTTTTTGTGTCCTGAAACAAAAAGAAGGATTTCATTTTCGCAATTACCTATGTTAAGCTCAAATGTACGAACAAAATTGAGAGGTTTTTTTTTACATCATTTATAAACCATGTTCCTAGCTAGGCGACGAACGATATTGCTTTTCAGAAAAAGCAATAACATGATATAATGAAAACAGCCTGACTTTATTTATAAACTAATTCCAAGACATGAAATTACATTACTAAATATTATTATAAAACTTATATATGTGACTACGTACTGTGTATACTAATATAACTTAGTTCTAAGATCATTCCATAAACGAATGAAATCTTATCCAAATAGTGAAAGAATTTACAGAGAGAGTGGTTTTTAATTTTGAAAGTATCTTTAGGAACTTTGACGACATGGAGCGAAAAGATAATAGCATTTTTTCGTTATTATTGAATTTCGTGTACCTGTCCTGGGCCAAACATCAAACCGGAAAGATCGTGATTTGTGAAAATGTCGACGCGCAAAAGTACCTACCACTGGCATGGATTCTGATTCTTTTGCCTGGTCAGATTACGATACGACAGAAAATCATGATTTGGCAAGGAAAATCACGATCGGTCAGGTTTAAAGTTTGGCATATCGATGTTTGTCGATTTGTCCAACTTTTCACTTGGACAAATCGTGATATAACTGCGCGCATCGTCAGTAGTTCCATTTTGCATCACTGGTGGCGCTGTAGCGCTCTATGAGAAAGATGGCAAGTCATAACCAAGTAAAAACTGTGCTATTAAAAATAATAACAGTGCTGCCAAAAACATTAAACAGGACATACTCTCCCTTCAGTAGCTCCTGTATCTCTCCGAAACTTTTGCCCTTCGTCTCAGGCAACACCAACAGCGTGAAGAAAAATGCTGTCACGCAGCAGCCGCAGAAAATAAAGAAACCAACGTACATGCTGGTCTGATTAGCTACCACAGGGAAAAGCCTGTAAACAGAGGTATATTAATTTTAGATAACATTATACATCTTCATCTATTCACTCAGAATGTTAATCAGAACGTCAGTGTTTGCTATTGTGATGTTCCGATGAGGGATGTATTACCAGTAAATTTACTCACGCAATCAACTTTTGCGCTACATATCCTAATTTCAGGGTGATAACAAACCTTCGTATTTTTATTTTATGTAAAAAAGCACACGGCTCCTCTGATGGTAAGGCCTTGGCCTATAGGTATACTCTATGGATGTTATAGGTAGGTCGTTTCCTAAGGCCTTTGACTCTGCAAGTCCATCGGCTATCTATTAGTCTACCAGTCGTTACTACGGTAATGGTTGATTTAACCTCTGCTCGCCTTTTACGAAATGTCGGCAGAGAGGTAGGTGTTCTATTTTACATATACTAGGAGGAATATATATATTTTTTATCACACATAAATACGTCTGCTTGTTTGTCACTTTGTATAAAAAGGTTAAATATCATAATACACATACTTCGTAACCAAGAAAGACAGAGTCCAGGAGAAAGATGTTGCGATTGGCGCAGCCACCGTCTTCACCTCAACAGGAAACAGTTCACTCATCACCGCCCAAGGCAGTGGTCGCAAGCCCCAGCTGAAGGTCGTGATGAAGAGGACTAAAGCCACGATGGGGAGGAAGCCTAAGTTGTCCACCACAGGATTGCCCTGTTCTTGCAACACGAAGTACATGCCAAGGAGGGCCTAAAAGGAAAGCTAGAAGTCAAATAATCTCCCTACCAACAGCTTCCTCATCAACAGGCGACATTATTTTATTACTAACGGATATCCGTTAGTTTGTACAATTTCTCTCCTTTCCGTTTCATTTAAAAATCTATACAACTCTTGTGAGTAACCAGCATTGTTCGGCCACATTAGTGGAAACAGCATTTATTAAAAACCATCATCGGCGTCGGGATGTGACGACTTCGTCACCCACTGGTGATAATTAACATCAAATCAATCAGTAAATTAGTCTTACTATGTGTCGAGCTGCAGCTTGCCTAAATTGGTACCACAGCCTTGCCAATACCTGCAGCTACAACGTCAGTATGTTCCATGTTGATGGGAATAATAGCCAGTAGATTTGCACTCATGACTTCAGATTTCAGCCATGATACAGAAACGCACTAGTAACATGCATTGTTTACTCTTACCGTCGAAAGATCATGTTAGGAATTTTATAAAAATAAATAAAACATAACTAACTAGACCAACTGAAGTCCCAGTACTGGAGATCAAGTAGAGGGCCCGCCTTCCAAGTCGGTCTACTGCGATCGGCGTCAAGGTTGCTGCTGCCACCTGATGTTAAACGTAGTGAAACTCTTTTTAATGATGTTCACGATCAAGGATCTTTCAGTGATGGTATATTCAATATGAAGAGTACAGGAAAAAAAGAAATTTTCATACAAATTTTCATAATTTAAATTATTATAATTATCAGCGTTTTCTTTAAGCTTTACAATATAATCGCCTCTGTGGTCTAGCGGTCGTCGGACTTGACTTCTTGAGGTCACTGGTTTGAACCCCGGGTCGACCAACAAAAAAAAATAGAAATTGTATTTCCAACTTTCTAATAAAAGTTGCCCGGGATAGGATATGTTCCTAGTTGGCGATAGACTTGCCACCTATCACATTGTGGGACTAAGTATTTCCGGCTAGTCGTGGGTGCCCCGGTTGTGCCTCTGCCTTCATCTCTGCCTCTGGAATATAGGCGCGAAGATACTTTTTTTACAATAAAATAAACTACCAACGTTTCTTGTTTCAATGTACTTCGTTTTTCTATTGCCAATCAGTTATTGTAAAGCTTTTTAGAAAGAAGAAAGCGCTGATTGTGCTAAAATTTAATTAAATTGAAATGAAGTTTCTTAGGAACCCGATTCAATTTATATTGAAGTAAAATTAAACTGTTTTGGTGGCATTTTGTTTTATTAAAGTGTACATATGAAGAAATAAGTGTATCATTTGTTCTATTAATCGGTTAAAAAATATTAATTTGTCAAGATTTCCAGCCAGCGTTTTGTTAACACATTTAATTGTTATTTAGCGCATTAGGAGCCAAGGTTTTCTCCATTTTCTCCAATTAAAAAAGTAATAACGTAATGTAAAGGTATTGGAATAGGTTTATTCGATTTTAGCCACCGCCTTTGATCATAAAATCACTTTTATTCTAGTAAGTTGCTATATATATTTTGTGAAATTATTTATATTATATTGGGTAGCATTATGAGATATCGACTGTAATTAAGTTAGTGCCTAATTCGATACCGCGCGCAAAGATAATTAACCCAAATAAAAAAGAGTGCGAGACGACAAAGTCCACCCTACTCCACCCTGTCTGCTCCTGATGTCCCCTTTTGGACAGACTGGGTTACTAAGGAATAGTCGTCCTGATCCAATTTTTTTCTTGGTACTTTCGTACCTGAACAGCTCCAACAATTATGGTGGCAATATGCGCGATATCTAAACCAGCAGCGAGGAAGATATCTGTCAGGTAGAACAGCACGGCGTTAATACCACCAAAATGGAGGAAGAAAACAAGGGTGCAAGAGATGTAGAATGCTTTGAAATTACTGCCACGGAATACGTCACCGATCTGAAAAAAGATTATCATTAGCAGCTTAGGTCATTTTAAGTTTGTAACAAATAAATCGATAAACTTATTATTAGTACTAGTGGTCGCCCATTGTTTAAAATTCGACCATAATAAATTTTAAAATCTTGTTGATAGGAACGCCATCTTCATTTCTCAAGACCAACTACTTTGTTTCCAAACTTTTTAGTGCGCAATCTGTGATCTGTTATCGTTATCATCAATGTATTTGTTTGTGTGTGTGTCAAATGCATGGTAGTGTGGGTAATGTTTTATTTATTAATTTAATGCACCTTATAAGAATTGTTATTGAAAAATATTTGCGTTCTGCACTTACACCTACACATGAACTATAAGTGTGCCAAATTTTATGCTCCTGCGTCCGCGCAATTGTCGTAAAAGGGGTCCAAAGTTTTGGCATCACGTATTAATATATAGATCTTGTTATGGCAGTCGGTCGGCAGAAACAGTAAAAATAAACAAAAATAATTTCAGAAATACATGGAGTAACATACATTCGCAGTCTTTTTCATTGAATCGTTGACATAATTTGCAATGAGGTTAAGTTCAACTTCGACTCCAGCACGAGATCGACCTCGGATACGCATCAAACTTTCAGCAGCACTTTCTTTGTCGCCTGTAAAGTGAGATTGTATTAAAATAACTACGTCGGTGAACCTTAAACTAATAATTATGTTTTATGTAAGTATTAAATTGGCTTAGCATCAACTTGAAACCTGTTAGTAAACAGCACATGTAAATAATGGGTAGTATATAATTAATAATAAATCAATTAATAAAAAAATTAGAGAAGTTATTTCTATTCAATACTTTTTAGTTTATTGCTGATATGATTAAATTTAATGAAAATGGACATCGGGATAAGTGGAAATAGATAAAAAAATGCTGATAAAACAATCGCCAACAATTTATCGCCTCTGTGGTGTAGCGGTCTGGGTGTTGGACTTGACTGCATGAGGTCCCGGGTTCGAATCCCAGGTCGGCCAACAAAAAGAAAATTGGATTTTTCTAATTTTCTAATTAAAAAAAATGTTGGTCGGGATTGGAAATGTGCCTGGTTGGCGATAGGCTTGCCACCTATCACATTATAGGACTTAGTGTCTTCGGCTAGTCGTGGATTCCTTGGTTGTACCTCTGCCTACCTCTTTGGGGATATGGGCGTGAAGATACTATAAAACAAAAACTAATGAGTTTACCTGAATCAAATTTTTATGTGACCAATTCGAAACTATTCCGCATTAACCCAAAAAAGTATTACGTAAATCGGTTCAGAAACCTCGGCGAAATCGGTGTACATACATAAAAAAATATACTGGCCGAATTGAAATCCTTCTCCTTATTTACCAAGTCGGCTAAAAATGATTATTATATACTGTTAATGAAATATGCTATATCGTGTTAAATACTCTATACTTTAAATACTATCACAAACAAATAATTTAGAAAAATGTTGTATTTTACAATATTATAGGTATAAATTGGTAACATACTCAATCCTAGAGTATTACGTGTCTTACCTTTTAGTAAGTAGTACGTCGGAGTATCTGGCATGAAGAAGAAAAGTGTGGCAAACGTAGCAACTACAAGGACGCCAACAACTGTCACTACCGTGTATGAGGCAAAAGGCCCAACCGAGTAAACTAGCAGAAAGCCTATACTAAGAAATAATTGCATAAATGTTGCGACAGCTCCACGTCTTTCTTTCTGAAATAAAATGATACGAGTATGTGTCATTTAACCAAGTCTAGAGTGCATTTGACTTAAAACCTAATTATTCTGTCTGGACTATTTACTAAACAAAGTTTTCCATTCAGATAAAAATAAATCACTTTATTCAAGTCGTTCTAATAATTGCAATTATTATTATTTTGTAGATTGCCATATCATAAATCTGTAATACAGTTGTGAACGAAAAAGTGCTTGTTGGCATTTTTGATAAAATTTTCATGTAAAGAAATAGGAGAGGCTGGATTGCGAAGTAGGTTATTTCATTCCCACACTACACGGGTGCCCGTAAAAGAAGGGTTGCTGTCGGATACACTGTAAATAGGTACCGAATGATTTGTGCTTAATTGAGCCTTTTAATTTTTCTATCCCACCGCTCTGGTACGTTAGGTGCACCAGTTGCAATGTTTTTGTTATAAAAGTATTGAGAATGTTTTTGTTTTAAGAAGATTAGGAACAAATTTTAATAAATAGTTATTTAGGTAATTTTTCTCTTAGACATCTCTTACCGTGGCAATTTCTGCACAGTACATGGGTGACAATGTAAATATCATGCCCAAAGCAACACCCCAGAAGATTCTCGCAACGTACATCATAGCCATTTCTTTCGCTAGGCCGATAAGAATCCACCCAACTAATAATGGTATTATTACAGATAGCAAAGCCCATTTCCTGCCAATTTTTGATGCTAGAAAACCTGCTATAAACGGACCTGTAAAAAGATACGTGTTTAGTTTGTATTTAAACTATATATAGTTAATCAATACAAAAAATAGTACTGGACTTAGTACACTACCCTGGGGTGTAACATCTTTAGTTCGAGATTCCTTTTATTTTTGTGACCTATTTCAAACATTTTTTTCTGTAAAACAAAAATATCCTTACCTACCATAGCTCCGATATTTATTAATGAACCTAGCCAGGACATTTCATCACTAGTCGGGATGCGGTTTAAAGGAGATTCGTCGATTCTGTTTGCGTTTGTAAACAGAGCGATCATGGGTGCAGTCCATCCCATGCAGTATCCTATACACGCAACCGACAGGTTTGCTGAAAAAAAATCAATTTATTGGAATCTAGTATACACATGCATGTAACCAACCTTATAAATATATACATATAAATTAAAAAACATTTTTCTCCTTTCTCTCCTCGCCTCTGTGGTCTAGCGGTTCAGTTGTTGGACTTGACTGCATGAGGTCTCGGGTTCGAATCCCGGGTCGGGCAACAAAAAGAAAATTGGGTTTTTCCAATTTTATAATTAAAAATAATGTTGCTTGGGATTGGAAATTGCCCGATTGGTGATAGGCTTGCCACTTATCACATTGTGGGACTTAGTATCTTCGGCTAGTCGTGCAGGCCCTGGTTGTGCCTCTGCCTATATGGGCGTGAATATGCTATAAACATTATTCTCAATTGACTAGACATTTATTATGGTTAATGTTCAAAAACGTATGTATCAAATCACAGTCTTATACCTAGCTATGTAATAGAAAGAATTTCAATTAAATCTTTTATTATATTACACTTGTGAATCACTATATCAGAGGTTCCCAAACTTATTTCATGTAACGCCCACTTTGAAAATCAGTTGTTTTGTGGCGCCCCCCCTCGTTTTTTTCTTGTCAATAACCTCAATAACATATTTGTTGCGCCTAGTTTAAAAAAAACATTTTTTTCAAGATTTATACCGCTCCCCTCTAGGCTTCCAGCGCCCACAAGGGGGAGTTATCGCCCACTTTGGGAAAGGCTGACTATATTATAGTAAATAAGTCTATTATAAATACTAATATTTACTATTATATGCATTTGTTTAAGGTACGTCTAAAAGTAAAATGGTACCTTTTTAAAAGAAAAGTAAATACATTGCAAAATGTTATAAAAATATTTTTTTAGTTTTATAGTAATAATTTAATACTGTGTCGATATAATTTCAATTTAATTTTAACTTCAATTTATTTATTTATTGGTAGAAGTTGGTACAATTACGCTGTACAACAAACAGGAAGTTAATGACGTTTTATTCAAAAATAAATAGTAGTACAAATAATAGTATATACAGGATGCAACAGCAGACCCATAGGAAGCTAGAGAGCGTGGTGGCCATACCCACCGTGTAGCTTATGTAAAAAAAGGGTCTGCTGTGGAACCCTGTATATGAAACTGTTCCATCTTGGCGGACCCGGACCAGCACAGGGAGTATGGGTGTGTTTATGAAATTTATTTAAGTTTTATTATTATAGTTAAGTATTTCTTTGCATTAGTATCGTTGACCAAAATCCCTCATAACAGTCATTAAATTTTGGGTAAGATTCAATTTCTTTAATTTGTCCAGGGACATTAATTTAATTGTTTACTAGCTGTTTCCCGCGGCGTTGCCCGCGTGGTTAATGGTCCCACAGAAATGATTTTTCGGGATAAAAACTTTCCTATGTGTTAATCCAAGTTTTTTGAATGAAGCCAAATTATATGAAAATCGGTTCGTCAATTTTTACGTGAAGGAGTAACAAACAAACAAATTTACAAACTTTCGCATTTATAATAAGTATTAATAGGATTTATTTTCTATTTATAGAACTCTTGGGTTTTAAATAAACCCATTTTGCTTTTTACAACATCTCCAGGGTTTTTCAAGATGAAGACGAATGCATTTACGTATTTTTAAACTTTCAATATATGGTTTTTAAAAACAGACACGGACGGTTGAGTTAAAAAAAGTATAAAAAAAAGTAAAAGTGTGAAAAAATATACATGTTAAAATTCGTTTTGTATTCAAATAAATTAAGTGATGAGGACAGAAACTATAAATTGTTATCGTTTTAAAATATTATATCTAACATATGTAAAGGACTTCACGCGTGATTGCCTGTGATATAAATTAACTGAAGCGTTGAAATGACGATTGTGATAAAATTAATTACAATAGTTGCTAGAACGATTAGATTACCATAATATTACTATTGTTAGTTATTAATATTTAAGCCCATATCCGCGAAGAGGTAGGCAGAGACACAACCAGGGCACCTGTGACTAGCCGGACACTAAGTCCTACAATGTTATAAGTGGGGCAAGCCGATCACCAACCGGGCACATTTCCAATCCCGAGCAACATTTTTTTTGTTAGAATATTGGAAAAACCAAAATTAATTTTTGTTGTCCGCCCGGGAATCGAACCCGAGGCCTCATGCAGTCAAGTCCAACACCTGGACCGCTAGACCATTCAGAGCGACCACAAGATTAATCTAAAAAATAATAAGCTAATTTTTACCCAAGGCTTGTTCTGTACAGTTTTAAGTCATGACCTCGTTGGTCGAGTGGCTAGCGTACACGTCTAACTACACCGAAGAACCGCGAGGCTCGGGTTCAATTCCCGACGGGGGTAGGCATTTGTGTGATGAACATTCAGATTTTTATTTAGATAGTGATAGCATAAAACAAGTAGTAAGTTTTTTGATGGTTATGGTGTTTTTTTTTATAGAAGAGGAAGCAAACGAGCAAGTGGGTCCTTATGGAAACTGATCACCTCCGCCCATGGACATCCGCAACACCAGATGTATCACAGATGCGTTGCCGACCTTTAAAAATGAGTACGCTCTTTTCTTGAATGTTCCTAAGTAACATGGCTCTCCCGATGGTAAGAGTGAACCGTGGCATATAGACACCATAGATGTTGTAGGTGTGTGCGGTGAGTGTGGTAACACACTGGTGTAAGACTAAATTGTGAAAGCTAATTATACAATATGCCGCTTAGAAAGACGTTAATGACTATACTAATATAAATAAATAAACAAATTACTCTGCACAAGTTACACAAATTGAATCTAACCCCAAAGTAAGCAAATTATATGCTTGTGTTATGGGTGTTAGTCTACTAATATATATTGTCTTTGCTAATACATAGAAATACTTAAATAGATACCAGAATAAATTTAATAAACACCTAGACCCGGAAATGCAGACATCCAAATGTTCATCAGACAAATGCCGGCGGGAACCGCACCCGAGCCTCGCGGTTACTACAACTATATGCTGTAGGTAAGGATGGCAAGTGTTACCTATGCATAAGTAAATTTATCGTCAACCGGAACAAGCAAATTTCAAGCACTGCCATTATAACGGCAAATATTTTAAATCAGTAATAAACAGTGTAAGTAAATCACAATAAAAATTCCTAAAATAGACGGCCTTAAGAAATAAGTTTTGAAAGCCAAAGATGAAAATAAAAAATTAAAATTTATTAAAGGGATAAAAATTATCACTATACTGAATGATTCTGTAAATTTATTAATATTTTATTATTTTGACGTATCTCTGAATTTTATTAATCGATATTTTTTTATAATTTCATATATTTTTGCGTTCATTTTCATAGTAAATCTAGTACTATTTTTATTATGTTATTTAAAAATTTAGTAAAATAAGTAAAACTGTAGATTGCAAAAAGTAAAAAAAAATTACACACTTCAAATAACTTAGTATTTGATTAGTATTAATTCAAACTTAGTATTTGATTTATATATTACAGTATTTTTTTTATCGTACTTTATATTATCGAAATGAAAAAAGCTGTTAAAAATAGTGTTGAATAATACAAGGGTAATAAAAAGGGTTATTGTAGTATTTTTGTGTTTTATTAAATAATTACCTACAAATTATTTTTTATATACATAGATTTCAAAATACACTTTTAAAATAGATACAAAATCAAAATAAATATATGGACATACCAATGGCAGAGATAACATATTGCCGCCACAGTTGTCCTTCCTCCATTCTTAGCGTTTGTTCGTTGACTGTTCTTTTGTCGAATCTATGATTTATCAGTACATTAAAATTTCCTCATATTTTGCCTTTATAACAACTTTCAGTCTCTTTAACTTCGGTTAATCAAACATGGAAGTGTTAGCGTAAACTCATATTTTCACAGATTATCCGTAACGCTGAGTTTCATTTTGTACAGAGGCATGAATTTATATGACAAAAAATAAACAAAAAACGTGGCAGTAATTTGCGACCTTTATAATATTATGACATCGCGATTTTTATTCAAATTTTATTTTGAAATTTATTTTAGTTTGTTTTATTAGTTAGTAGTTAGTTTAGCAGAAATGAAGATTTTTGCCTAGTTAAACTTTATACAGCTTTATTTAGCAAAAACTAAAAGTTAAAAAAAACGTATGCCTAATATTGTTACCCTACAAATCTTTCTTGTATTTAAAAGGATAAACCGTTATACCACTTTTTACCAAAGAACTTTAATTTCTTCATGAAATGTATCCATTTACCAAGCACTTTTTCCCGGTAAAGTTACAGAATACGGTTATTACACCTTTTTTTCTCCGAAACTGAAAATATAAAATTTTTGTTGTAGGTCACTTACGTCTCTGAATATCTACATTCGAAGCAATTAAAAAAAACGGTTGTGGTTCCTACCTACAACGTAATAGGTATCCTCTGATAATCGTTTTATACTTTTTGTTTTTCGCATACCCTTCGCTCGTGTACTTGTAAGTAACTGAGTAATACAGGAAAAATCAGATTATGTTAGACATTAAAATTAAGTACCTACTCGTATTATGGACAAATACAGACAGACATGACCAATTTTCTCATTGACAATTTAGATTTTGATTTATCCGCCTTTTTTCCGCGGGGCAACGACATATTTGTAGATATTTCTTGGTCTGGAAGTTTAATAAATTTATTTCTTTATATAAATGTTTACTTCTAATTAGAACATATTGTTGAGTTAAATTAAAAATATTATATTTTCAGTGTGTTAGTTTGTGTGTGTTACGTGGAGGTAAAGAAGGGTTTTGACAGCCCTTTTTAACCGAATCGAAAAGAAGGTGGATCTTAAATCGACTGTATGTTTTGCGTAACAAAATGGCGTAATAAACGCGATCACTCTGTCAGCAGCCATCCGAGTTTGATTGTTATTTTTTTAGAATGGTCTTGATTGGAGGTGGTTCCTTTTTAAATGTTATCATAGTGAATAGGAGGTTGATAAAAATTACGTGGGGCCATTTCGGAAACATTCAAATAATTTGCAACTCGCGACGTGGTACCCAATTTAATAGTTGGAATCGGTTTTTGCAGTTTTACATAGCTTAATTTATGACTTATACTTATACTTGACTGCATGAGATCCCGGGTTCGATTCCCGGGTCGGGAATTAAAAAAGAAATTTGGTTTTTCCAATTTTTTTAATAAAAAAAAAACGTTGCCCGGGATTGGATACGTGCCCGGTTGGTGCTAGGCTTGTACCTATTACATTGTGGGACTTATGCCCGATTTCACCAAGAACCCCTATATTTTAGGGGCCCCATAAATTATAACTTGGTAAAATCGGGCATTAGTGTCTTCGGCTAGTCGTGGGTGCCCTGGTTGTGCCTCTGCCTACCTGTTCGGCCTGAAGATACTTTTTTTTTAATTTACAACTGATTACAAGAAATAAGACATAAAAATTTAGGTTTACGTAAAAAAAAGGTTTTAGACTTTATGGACAAAAATGAACATTGTAGCTTGTTTTTTTATTATTGATTTTCGTCTATAATTACATGTTTTAATGTCTTAAAGACATTTATTTCAATCTATTTCGTGTTGTGCTTAAAAGCTTCATAAGCCTCACCACCACCAAGCTTTGTTTTAAACCGTAGCGTTACCGACTCCAAAGCAATTAATCTCGTGACAGATTTTAACAGCCACTTTCAACAACATATCTAACATTTTACATTGTTAACCGAGATCAAAAAAGCGAGGAGGTTCTCAATTCGGCCAGTATATTTTTTTTTGTATGTACACCAATTTCTCCGTGGTTTCTTAACCGATTTACGTAATTCTTTTTTGTTTGATGCGGAATAGTTTCGGATTGGTCTCATAAAAATTTGATTCAGGTAGGCCCATTAATTAGTTTTTATTTTATGAGCATTTTTTACGTATTTTCACCTATCCCGATGTTTATCTATATTTTGGAGTTTTGGAGTTGTTTGTTTTGATTGCACTAGAGTTTAAAGTATCATGCCCATAATTTTGTTGCGTGGCAATCTACAACAATAGCGTACTCATTTCTTAAAGGTGGTCAACGCATCTCGCATCTGTAATACTCCTGGTCCGTGTCCGTGGGCGGTGGTTATCACTTTCCATCTGGTGTCTAGCTTGTTTATATAAAATATATAATTAGGAACGTTGTCAAAACTATGTTTTGCCAAAATCGGTTAAGGGAAAAAGAAGTAATGGTCCATTGTAAATTTATTTCATAATTCTATCTCGACCTATGCGAAGAATAAAGTTATATATGATTAAGATACCAAATCCTTTTTCTTCTAGTTATAAAGCAAAGCTTACCTATACATATATTCTTTTAGTAAAAACATTTTTTTAACGTTGTGAAGTTTCGGAGTTACTAGTTAAACAAAGTTACGTGTGATTTATTTCTCCAGAGAATAAGGCGATATGCGCAAGAGTACCTTTTCTCACTGTCTAGACCGACGCGAACGCAAGCGCGCGGGGAGGGTACATCGGCAGATGTAACCTTGTTCTCTGCGAGTTGATCGGATCGCACGTCTTTCTTGCAATAAGCAAATTATTATTGTCAATACATATTTGAGTCACAAAAGTAGATTGTTAATTATGTCAGAGTAAAAATACGAAACCTTAATATATGTTAAGTCTTGTATCAAAGCTTACAATTAATAAAACTGATCGGGCTATGTTCGATACCGTTGTGATAAATAATGCAAATATGGATATTCCAGATGAGAAGGCAAATATTTATATTACATTAAGTTATTTTGAAAAAATCCTTATCATTTTTAATTGCTTTTATATGTAATTTTCTTAACTGTTAGGTCGGAATGTGTAATAATAAAAATTAGTTATTAGGTTTTAAGTGACCTTTTCCTACGAAGTTTCCAGAATTGTGAATACTACTATTTTACTCGGAAACTATACGAAAACATTGGGTTCTATGTGCAAATGTTACTTTTTTCGCTGGAATCGGCTTAGAACTTTTGGGTTGGATGTGTAGACGTTTATTTATTCTTTGTGTAATATGCAGATATATCTTTTTTCCGAGTCATAAATGCCGTGAAAGCCTCACAATATATAAATTATTTTTCCATTATTAGTTTACACAGACCTTTTTACAACTATTTGACGCAAATTCAATTTTTGACTACTCTCATATTACGAATAATTGTGTTATAAAGTGTTAGAATATGACATGGCTAATCATGCTATAATATAATCTTGAAAAATACGATGGTAGTACTTACATGAAGAAATAGGATGCCATTTTAATTATAATATTTTCTAAACACTTACTGTGCCAAAATGTTTAACCTGCCCGTAAAAAGGGTCATACACAAAACGAGAGTATAATGTGCATAGCCTGATAGAACGTGAGGCTGTGTTATTCTAGAAAAATGGTATTGCCGATTTTGTACTTGAAAAATTTCAAATCACTCTCATGGAAAGTAAGAATTTTGCAGAAGTAACTTTATTCTACGGATAGGTCGATCTATAAATTTAATGCTTCAATCTATACAAACAAAAGTACCTCTAAATATAAAGTTAGCCAGGTCGGCTAGTCCGTATTATTTTGAACACAACTTTCTTCGGCTCTTTACGTTTTTTTTTTACACGCACCTCTTTTAATATTCTAAATGTTGGCGAAAATTGCTATTTCAAATTAAATACTATTTATTGGTCCTATCTAAGTCCAATGAGCTTCACTGTACTCGACGGTTGTTTTGAAATCTGCCTGAATTTGTATTACCGCTTTTTATTGTAGCCATGCCGTAATTTTCAGTTAGTCTTCATACGAACACAAATACTCTTGAGTAAGCGGTAGGGTAGTCGGTAAACATTTTTACTAAAGACGCTTATCCTCGTAAGCTCAGGGTGAAAACACAATTATTTTGGATATCAATAGACACGTGCCTCTTTCCATCAGGAAATTGACTTGCTTGTTTATTTTTTTGCAATTGAGAAAATGAGTTTATAAAATATTTGAATTTATCAGGCGTTATTTTCTGGAAATCTGGAAGTCTTTAATTTGTTAATTCCACAGAATCCGTGTTACTATAATGGCGGAAATCTTCCCAGTATCACTGTACACTGTGGCACAGAATAATAGGTACTAACACTGTGGCATCACTAAATGTGACGACGAACGTTTCCACCGCCTATTAAAACAAAAATAAAAAGTACTAAAGGTAATTTTTTATTTTAAATAGAGTTATTTTATTTACAATATATGTATAGATAACAATATTTACAAAATGCAATATTTATTTATTTATTTATAAATTTACCCTGCCATTACAGGCCATTTTAACCTAATGCGATAGCGCAGCCATCCTTAAAACTAAACTAGTTATTATATATCTTATTACAAAAGCGACAAATAATTATTACTAATAACACTTATTAACTAACATAGAATAATACCATCGACCACACATCCCAATAGACGCCTATTCTTTATAATTTTGCTTTGAAACAATTCTAGCAATTAGCTGAGGTGCGGGGAAGCGAGGAACTCGTTTCTTATTGGCCCTTGCAATGACAGCACGTCATATTTATAAAAAGATATGTAAGATTAGGGATGAGACATATTTAATACGAACAATGTATTTTATTGATATGCTTTTTATTTTATGAAGTACGACTTTGTAACGGATTATATATAGTATTTTGTTATTGCATGTCACATCGCAGCTATGCAACTCAACGTCTCAAGGTCACACATTTTTGCGGTTGAGAGTAATATCCGTACTTGAATATATTAGATCCTTACATCTGTAATTGGCTTTTTGTAGGGGAGGAACATAAGTCGAATATTTTTAATGTAATATTTTATTTAATCAAAGTATGAACCACTGTTTCCGATGCACATTTGCCATCTCATAGGTAATTAATTGATCCCTCTACTAAAAAACAAATCGAACGGGAATCAATAAAATCATTGAACGTGGTTTGGACTGCCCTATCGAAATTGAAATTTTCGAAAAAATAGTAATCTGTTGGAGTTAGGTTCAGGAGGATGTTTTTTACATTCTAATTGATGCTCTTCTTATTAAGAAGCCGTCTGTTGTGCAGTATTTGGTCTAGCGTTGTCATGAAGCAGTAGTAACGTAAAGTGTATAAAACAATCTTCTGCAAAATGTTATGATTTAATACACTGTATTTGGAATTCCAATTCTCTCGTCTGGTTTCGTAAACCAAATTAGATTTTTTTTTACTTTATGCTCTCCACACCTGATATAAAAGACATACTTATCAAATTGAATTGTTTTAATTCATTCGAGTAATTCCCACTTCTTCTTCCATTTATGATATTAGAAGGCAAACAAGCAGGCAGATTACCTGATGTTGAGAAATTTACGCCGCCTAGAGATACCAAAGGTGGTAATGGTGCGTTGCCAACCTGAGGCCAGGATGTTAGGCCTCGAGCAAAAGGAAGTTTACCGGCTACCTTACCTTCCGAACCGGAACACGTCATGACGTTATGGTGGCAGGAATAGGTAAGGCGGTGGTACCAACCCGGCTAGTCGCTGCTAAACTCTACCACCTAGTCAGATGTCACGGTCTTAGTGACGGTGAGCCTATGCTCACCTTTTACGAGCTGCCTGGCAAGGAAGGCAGATGGTCTATTCTGCAAAGGAGCCCGGACGAATACGGGGAACTACAGAATATCGTTAAAATACTGTAAACAAATTAGTTTTAAAATTGTCCCAGCCCTTTGAAAGTTTTATGACATACTGACCCAACATCGCCTATCGGAACC
>NJDC01000410.1:58384-84355 GCA_002245475.1 Calephelis virginiensis
TCATTTTACATATATTTTTTATTTTTTATACAATAACTCGACAATGTTTACAGGTCACAAACCTGGTCGATACTGTTCATATGTTTTTAAGTAATAAGCTGCATTAGAACAATTTTGTTTTGTTTGTTGACGGAACCGTGTTGCCTTAAATGCGGCGTCTATTGGGATGTGTGGTCGATGCATAATACATATAAAGTAAATTTTGCGAGTTCACCCAAGTGACCCCTGAATAAGTCCCTTTGCTCATGAACTATGTTAATGACCTTTATTGCGCGGACAAGTGGTGTCTTCAATAGCAGATTGGTCCTGGCGCGGGGCACGACTAGCAACGGCGGACAACGTCGCCTCCACACGTACTGGTCGGGCACACTGAACTGGAAGTGCCCTAGGAGCTCCGAGTGGTGCTCCATCCCTAGTAGCAACTTAATCACATACATTGTGAGCGCAAAATCTCGCGGCTCTTCTAATTTATTGTAACCGAACGAGCTGTTTTTGGAATGTTCACATAAGTTAATAAAAATGAAATGTAGCTAGTATGATGATGGGACGGTAAGTGGTCATAGGAACTCTCAAAACTACTATCATTATCTTATCTTATTGAGGCTAATTTGATACGTCTTGAATGGTACTTAAGCCATATAGGAATAAATAGCCTTTCAAATAAAAGCCTGTCACAAAAATTTGTTGAAAAGTTATTAAAAGAATAATTATTATGAGTTACAACAAGTTATCTTAAAAATATATTTAAAGATTTTTGGTATTTATTTAAAGGGTTTTAGCCATCGACCATACATCCCAATAGACGCCTATTCTTTATAATTTTGCTTTGAAACAGTTCTTGCAAATAGCTGAGGTGCGGGGAAGTGCGGAACTGCTTTCTTAGTGGCCCTTTCAATGACAAGACGTCATATTTATTAGGATGTATGGTCGATGGTTTTAGCAATGGTATTCGATGAAAGCTTCCGATTGGTTCTGTCTTTTGATGAAATATGTTAAATAAATAATAATATATTTCAACTAAATACATTTCAGCCAAGATCAAAAAAATAATAAGTGTGTTTTTATTACGTTCCTTGTAACTGTAAAAAGAGGGGTGCTACAAGTTAGACATGTCTGTCTCTGGCATCATAACATAACAAAGGGATCAATTTCGATGCGGATTTATTTGTTTGAAAGTTGACTTGTAGAGTCACTCTTGAACGACGATTTCATTAAAATTGGAAATTTGACTCGGATATGTCATTTTAGGTACTCTTGAAAACAGTTCCAGCGCCATTTAGTTTTACGAGAATTTAACGAATCTGATAAAATAATTTATTGTTTAATGGAAACGAAATGCATGAGAGTGGGATAAATGCGGTCGAAATGAGAGCGCTACGGAAAATCACTAACAGCATTCTTAACAGCGAGATCCAAGAAAGAGTGGGATTGCAAGAAAGTGTTGGTGTTAAAATGCGAAAGGTCGTGCTCCGCTGGTTCTGGCATGTGGAAAGAACGACAGATGAAAGATTGACAAAGCAGAAATACAATGCGAATGTGGATGGATGTAGGTACCCAGGGACATCCCACGATCAGATCACTCGGATATTATCAGAGAGTGGTGTTATGAGTCTCCGAAACCGGCGTGTTATGTGAAGGAAGTCAGACAGATTTGTCAGGATCGTGAGGTCTGGCACCCGATACTCTCTGCGTACCCCGTAAGGGATTTGGCGTGATTATATATATGGATGTATGTATGTCTGTAGTAACGAAATGTCAATTAATCGCTAGTATTGCGTTCAAGAGTACCCAAAAGGACATATCCGATTCCAATTTACAATATTGCATGAATTTCAAGATTATTATATGATTATTGATATGATTCTTAGCTTCATTACGTATGCCCCAGTTTTGTAGGGGATAATTGAAAATTTATATTTTTAGTCTTATTTTAATATTTACAATATAGACATTATTTTTGTTGACAAAATTGTATTTTTTTCAGAATTATAACATTTTTGTTTATCTTCACTTAATCCAAGATGTCAGTATTCCAAAATTATGAGGTTCCATAGCTTTTCTATCAAAGTAGGTATTTTCTTCATTTGTTTCCATATTTATTCACCGTCATAGTTACGTTTTTTCTGATTTTAATTTCCTGAAAATAAATAATATTGTAAGTCAAGCAAGCACACGAATTTCCTGTTGGAAATAGAAACACGAAATTTTTTTTCCTGATGGCAAGAAAATCCCGAAACCTACACGTGTATCCCTAATCTGTACTGTATAAACACTTTTTTTAATGGAAAGTGACAACCGTTTTCTCTATTGTTGGCTGTTTATTTATGTATAAATAATAAAAAAAATATATTTTTATTATTATTTTATGTTATTACTAGTTTGATCCCCGGGTCGACAAAACTAAAAAACTAGAAAAGGCGAATTTTCAATTTTCTATAAAAATAACGTTGCCCGGGATTGATAGACTATATATATAGACTTAGAGGCTTCGGCTATTCGTGGGCGCCCTAGTTGTGCCTCTGCTTACTTCTTCGGAGATGTGGGAGTGAAGATACTTTTTTTGAATAGCCCTTCTACTGGTAATCAAAAGAACTCTTTTTTTAGTCCAAAATCGCTACAGATTTCAGAAAGTAAATAACCAACCAAATAGCAACTCATGGCAAAGGCTCTGGTTACGACTAACAGGCCTATTCATAAACGTTGTTTAACTTTTAATCACCAATTAAAATAATGTTTAAAAAATGTATATTCATAAACGCTATTTAGAGTTAATTGTTTGTTTAAAAATACTCTTAAACAGCTGTCACTTTAAACAACCTCGGACCCTTGTTTAAAACCTTAGACTACAAAATGTCTGACTAAATTTCAAACAGCTGATTTTTTGTGCAATGACAACATGCAACAAATAGCCATTTAATATGGCTTATTTGTGTATTCTTATGAATTTTCTATAATATACGTATTGAAATATTTTGATTTCGTTGAAGTTTGGACAAATTTGGATGGGATATGTTGGATTTTGGAACAATATAGGACTTTAATAATATGTTTTATTATGGAGATGGCCAATGACTCCTATGAAGAAACGAATAGTTTCCCAGATCATTTTATTTATTTTATAATATTGGAAGCAAAAAAGAAGACATATTTTCTGATGGTGAGAATTTCACGCCAGAGACACCAAAGGTGGCAATGGTGAGTTTCCAACCTGAAGCTGGGATGTTAAGCCCCGAGCAAAAGTAAGTTCAGCTACTTTATTCTCCGAACCGTAACAATTCAACAGCAAGCGCTGACGTTATGGCGGCAGGAATAGGTAAGTAGGATGGTACCAATCCGGGTGAGTCGCTGCGAAACTCAGCCTCATAGTCAGTTGTCATGGTGCTAGTGACGGTAAGACTATGCTCGTTTTTTACGCGCTGTCTAACAGGGAGGGAGATGGTCTATTCTACAAAGGAACTTGAACCAACATGGGGGAAAATATTACAGAAATGACATCATTTTACATTTAGCTTAGTAACATAATGTAGATGCATTAAAAACATTATTTTTGAAATTCAGTGTATCAGTTCAAATGTTGTTGTTGCATCAACCTTTATTTACTATAGTAAATTTAATTTCATTGTAGTACAATACTAGTACTGAACTTTTACATATTGTTTAAAAAACGCGAACAAGTTACATAGCCCAGGTCCAGCACATTAGCAAGCAGATAGTTATAGACATGGAAAATATAAATACTCTTTAGCAAGAGGTCATAGACGTCCGACACTGTATTCAGAAACAACATGGAAACCAAAGAGAATATAATCACTATGGAAACAACGATGTTGACAACGGATGACAATTGTTTAATTCCCTTTTAGCCATAGCCGTTTAACGTATAGTTCTCTTACTAGTCTGTGCTTTTAGCAAAAGAAATACGCGTACAGCCACATTTCTACCAAAAACTTCTTCTTCTTATTTCTTTAGGTTTTGGCCTTCACGTTAGTATTTATCCATTAGTCAAGTAGTAATTTGCGTCAAATTTTATATCAATTTCAATTAATTTTAATTAGTCATCAGTCATAAGCGTCAATAAGTCATTTCAGGCTCTTGGGTAAAACGGTGACCTTTTAACATAAGCTCATGAAATCCTACCAAAAACTACTAAGTTAAACAGTATTTAACTAAGCATTGTCAAAATGTACTTTATGAATAACAAATTTTTAAACAATGTTTAAGGCTTTATCAAGAGATTAGTTAAGCAATGTTTAGGAGGTTATTTAACTACTTTTTATGAATAAGGCAGCAAATGGTGCTGCTATAGGATCAGTCAGATTCTCGTAGCTGTCCAATTTTAATAACCTATAATCAATTCGAAGTAGACTATTAAAGTTATGGTAAGATATTTATTTATTTAATTAGAAAGCGCAGGTACATGGATTAGGCTCTTTGGAGGGAAAAAGACAACCGTGGCCTATGGATGTCATAGATAATATAGATGCTTCGCTGTCCTGTGGCTGGGATATAAGTCCTAATATGCAAGTCTCACGGCTACTCTACCTCTGGATAGAAAAATTACACTATCACTGTGGCGTCAGGAATAAGTAGCCTACCCAGCTAGTTGCTGCATCACTCTACCACTAGTGATCTTTTTGGTAATGACACATCTAACCTGTGATTGTCTCTAGCGAACTACTAGGTTAGTAGTACTTAGCTTTATTAACCTTTTGATACTTTGTATGGTATGAATAATTCTTTACGGGCAAGTTTTTTTATTAATTGTCTAAAGTAGGAGTGAATGTTACTGATCTGAAATCCTTTTCAATAAGCGACCTATAGCGATTTGTTAAACATTGAAAAATAGACAGTTTATTTAAATCCGACGCTACAGTAGCTTTCTCTTTTCGTAGATAGGTTATCGAAATAGGTCACTATAGTAGCTTAATTTTTAAATAAGATATATTGTTGGAAAAGGCCCGTTATAGCAGCTATGTTTTTCCTTAGATAGAATATAAGCTATATAGCTAAATAGGCTACTTTATTAATAGCTATCTCTTATATTTTGAATAAAGCTGTAAATTCTTATTGCTAGGTGCTAGTTGAACCAGATCACGTACCCTTCACTAAGTAATTCCTGGATTTCTTGAATGCTTTTGCCTTTTGTCTCGGGCAAAACAAATAGTGTGAAGAAGAATGCAGCTACGCAGCAAGCACAGAAGATGAAGAAACCTACGTACATGCTGGTAAGATTAGCTATGAGGGGGAAGAACCTGCAAAGATAAAAAAAGAATGAAAAAACTAGTCTTCCCTCCAGACTAGAACACTACAATGTAGAGCACTGTCGCTATTTATAAAAAGATAAAGGTTTCCAGTTTTTGTATGACGCTCTGAAATAATTATAGACTGGGGATGTGACGACTCCCCAAGACTGAGGCCATCCAGGTATCTGGTACCCTGGAAGGGTGCTGCAAAGATTTACGCACATCAATAGTGATACAGTATTTTTTAGTTATATCTAACCGACAGACTTCCTTCCTTTCTTCTCCTTCTCAATTGAAATATATGTGTGATAAAATGAATGTGGAACCTTTTCGGAACCATATGCTATCTTTCGAAAAAAATACATCAAATGGTGTCGTGGTACCTAATGAAATAGTCCAACTATTTCATTAGGTACCATGACACTGTTTGATTATTTGAAAAATATACTTGTAAAACTTATGTTCAAATATTTTTTCAATTTTGTAATGAAATGTGTACTTTTACACATTAATGGCTACAGTTCAATAATTTTACGATATAAAGTAGATTGTATGCTAATGTGTAATTTTTTTTAAACCACAGGTGCTCAAACTTAGCAGTTGATTAAGTTTCAAAATTAAAATTAATATTTAGGGACGTCTGGTAAACTACTAGATTATTTAATTGCGTTTTTGTAAAGGTAACTTAGGAACACCATCATTGGGCAACACATCAGAAAAAAAGCGAACTAGACCTTAAATAGCGGACGTGATGCCCACAAATGTGTGAGAAACTGGGATTTTTCGAAATTTTACATAAAATGGCATACATCGCAAAGTATTGGTGACAGATTCAACTCCCCCCCCCTCACGCACACGCACATACAGTAATATCCACCATTAATGGGAAACCCTGTATACGGTGGAACAAAAATTAGTACAAATAACTAATTTTGACCTCGATCTTGAAGATAACATTGTAGAGCACTGTATCAATGGTGTTTTTATTAATGAGGCTATAGCTAAAGAATTTAATAGGGCGGTCCTAACTTTAGGCTGTCATATAATAAGGCAATTGTGTGGTAAAATTATCTTTCGCGACGTGACAGTACCAGGCACTGACATCATAGCGGCATCAATAGAGAAGGCCTAACTAAGTATATAAAGGCATAAGTTCAGGCGAGTCATTGGAGTCCATCTCAAATCTGACTCATTCTTAGTGAGACATTCCAATACTATGGTTCATTAAATTATTCTAGTATCTATGGAATGGTAATGCCTCTTTGTCAAGCTTAAAAAAATAACTTACATGGTAACCAGGAAAGAGAGAAGCCAGGAAAAAGCCGTAGCAATAGGCGCAGCTACAGGTTTTACTTCAATAGGAAGTATTTCACTCATTACCGCCCATGATAACGGTCCTAGACCCCAGGAGAAAGAAATGATGAAGAGGATAAGCGCCAGGATCGGTAGAAAACTTATACTGTCTATGACTGGGCTTCCCTGCTCTTGCAGAACGAAGTACATGCCAAGGAGAGCCTGGAAATGTGAATATTGATATTTAAATATTTATAAAATTAGCGTTCCAAATATAGCTTAAAAGTAGTATTTTTTTAAAAATACCGATAAAATAAATAATTATCCCAAAAAAAGTTATGGAAATTAATTTAACCTCAAAGTAAGTAAATCAAACGTTTCTTAAAGGGGTATTTGTCATTGGTACTAAATACTAATACAGAAAAATACTTAGATACATACCAGAATAAATATAATCCCCAAATAACAAACTTACGCTGTTAGGAAGATCAGACAGCTAACGGACGTACAGACTGCGAGACTTGTCTATTTTAGTAATTTTCACAATCATTTGACATAGAATATTTTATTATGGGGCAGAGCTGTTGACATCAGAGGCAGGCGTGGGAGATCATGTTGGAGCGGTGGAAGGAGGACCTAGCCACACCTGTCCCTGGACAGGCGATGGTGGAGGCTATCCGCCCTGTCCTCCGAGGGTGGTTGCAGCGGCGGTTCGGGTCACTGACGTTCCGACTTGTGCAGGTGCTTTCCGGGCATGGATGCTTTGGGAAGTATCTGCACAAAATCGCGAGACGGGAGGCGACCCCCGCCTGTCACGAGTGCGGGGCGCTAGAAGATACGGCGTCCCACACGCTGGGAGAGTGCGTCGCGTTCGAACAACAGCGGCGTACTCTCTCAGCGATCGTATGCCTATGCTCGTTGGTGACAGGTCCTGGCAGGCGGTGGTCTCCTTTCGCGAAGAAGTAATGACGCAAAAGGAGACCGCGGAGCGGGCCCGGGAGGACGATCCCAACACAGGCCCGCTCCGGCGCAGGCGGATCGGGGGCGCAAGAAGGCGGTTCCTACGCCTTCAAAGCGCCTCCGATGCGGGGCTGCCGGGGGGACGCGGGGGACTTTCCTTGGCCAGCACGGCCTCGCACGCCTGGGGGGCGACTTCAGTGGCCGGAGTCGCTCCTCTTTCAGCTTGGGAGGAGACCCGGTAAGTACCGGGCCGTAGCCGCGGAGCGAGATGGTGAATGCCAACACGACCCCATCTCGCTCCTTGCCGGGCGGCAGGAAGGTCATAGTGTGGTTTTTAGTCGGTTCGAGTCCGACATAACCCGTTGCTCTCCTCCGAAAGCAGCGGGTATTCGGGGGGATTTTCCACACTATAAAAGAAAAAAGAAAAAAATAAACTGTTGACATTGATACAATTTTTATTATTTAAAAACGTGCTATATTAGCAATTTATAATTTGGAGGGTAGAGCGTCTCTAAGACAACTGTTTGACTGTACCTAGTTTATATATATATATATATGAAAATATAATGTACGTCAGAAAAAATACAGATTCATTTACAAAAAATAGGGACATACACAGTGTAAACACAAGAAATAAAAATAAGATAGTAGTACAAACGTTTTGACTAAAAACAACATCGTAGTATTTTATTGGCACTTAACTTAATTGGCAAAAATTGTGTCAAAAATACCCTAACGAGAAAAGCTTATTATAAGATTGAGGAATATTTTGCTGACAATTCAGTTTGGACAACATGTTAATTTTAAATATTTATAATTTATTATTTTTTTATTTATTACTGTTATAAAAGGATTTCAGAATTAAATTAAATTATTATTTCAATGTTATTCTCCATCTCTTTATTGACATTTTTAATTTGTTTTTATTTTATATATATTTTAATTTTTATAATGATGTGCTATTTCATAATTTATGTTCTGTTATTATTAAGTACTAGCTGCTACCTGCGGCTTCGCCCACGTTTTCACAGAAACCCGGTGTGCGATCGGGATTAAAAATAGCCTATATGTTAATCCAGGTCACAATCTATCTGTCTTCCAAATTTCAGACAAATCCGTTCAGCCATTCGAGCGTGAAAGAGTAACAAACATCCATACATCCATACTTACAAACTTTCGCATTTATAATATTTATAGGATTATCAATTAATTAAGTTTCAAAAAATGTACTCAGATACTTATTTCAAATAAAAAATTAAAATGAAAAAAATGAAAAATTACAAATTTTAGGAGAGGAAGAAGTAAATGTGAAATATGTGTGTGAGTGTAGTCACTCCCTCAATATGCGCGGGGACCGAGAACACAGTACAAATAT
Organism: Calephelis virginiensis; assembly: GCA_002245475.1. Lineage (NCBI taxonomy): Eukaryota > Metazoa > Arthropoda > Insecta > Lepidoptera > Riodinidae > Calephelis > Calephelis virginiensis. The sequence goes on from NJDC01000410.1 coordinate 67,256, forward strand.
GAAACAGTATGAAAACCACCTACCAACGTTCAAAACGGCACATTGACACAAAACATGAGCATCGACGAGGTCGCGAAGCGGTTTTCGCGGTGTTGCAGTAGCGAGTGACACGACAAGGCGAAATTTCACGTTGTTATTTTTTTCAAAACCATTTTAAAAGTTTCACTAGTGTAATCGCTTTTTGCTGGGATTAACCGGCATTGTGAAATTACCTATATTACTTGTCAACTACAAAGTTATTGCTATTCCATCGATAAAAAAATAACATGACAACTCTATTGCTTCAATGGAGTGTAGGTATTTTATAAACTAGGTAAAGTTTGCATACAGTTCCGTATTTGTACAGTGGTTCCGTGCTCTTCTGAAAAATGCTTCTTCTTTCGTGCTTAGGTTCACGGCTACTTTGAAGAGTGCATCCAACTACTTACTTTATAGGTAGCTCTTGTATCGTATACAGGTATTTGTCACTATAGATTTTTAAGAGTCGTCTGAACGTACCTCCTTGTCTATTCCTGCTGCCTTAAATATAGCTTTTACATCTCATTGCTGTGTTATGGTTGTGAGAAAAAAGTTCACGTAGCTTAGCAGCCTCAGCTTTGCATTCGGCCATTATTATATTGGTGCCTATAGTCGTTGTTTACCGTCAGATATTGTAAGAGGTTAATTGCTTTTAAATACTGTGTAATTTTTACTTACAAGTCCTATGGTAGCTCCAACACTGGAGATCAGATACAGGGGCCGCCTTCCAAGTCGGTCTACTACGAGGGGTGTGACTGCCGAAGCTACCACCTGTTCATCAATTGTATATGACAAATGTATATATATATACAAATATCGGCTAAATATAGTCAACTTCTCGTACTTTGTTTTAGTGCTTAAAAGTAGAATACACTCTACCTATCTTGCAGAGGGGCTGGACTTGAAGATATGTATGTATTTGTAAGATGACCTTTCAAATGTTTCTCTACATTCTGGATTTCAAGAAATTACACTTTAACAAAGTTTAAATTCTAAACTGTAAAACTTATGACTTGAAAAAAATATATAATAAAATAGGAAAATCGAATCGAAAAAGAAATCGGATTACACTTTAATGAATTATAGTTCAATTTAAGTTTTGACTTTTACCCCTCTCCAACGGGAACCCTCTTAGTGAGCAGGATAGAAAGTATCATTGAGATCTGTTCAGAAGATTTGTCAGAGATCGCGGTCATGACACCGTCTAATAGACAGACAGACAAAAATTCTGAAAATGCTGAAAATGTGTTCTACTGCCCCTTTGCCGAGGTGCGCACCCCGAGTCGGCAAGAAAACAACGAAATTGTGTATATTGTATATTTAAATTTTCAAATAATAAACAATGTTGACCGGGGATTGAATATGTGCCCGGTTAGCGACAGGCTTATCATCTATCACACTGTACGCCTCAGTGTCTTCGACTAGTCGTGGGTGCCCTCTGCCTAGAACTTGAAAGATACGGGCGTGAAGATATTTTTTTATCTTTACTATATAATAAACAACAGCCTGCCGGCCATCGGTGTTATCTGACATTTCCTCATTTCATATTATATGTGAAAAAGGTACAACCGTTATTGGTACTTTTACGTCTACAGTATTTTGTTCTCATTAGTTTAAAAAAATGTTCACCTGTACTGAGCCTATAATAATGGTGGCAACATCAGCGATGTCCAATCCTGCGGCGAGGAAGATATCCGTCATGTAAAACAAGACGGCGTTGATGCCACAAAAGTGTAGGAAGAAAAGGAGAACGCACGAAATGTAAAACGCCTTGAAGTTATTGCCATGAAACAAGTCGGATATCTGAAATGCAAGACACACACTCCATAGGAGAGTCACTTAGAGTAAAAGATTAAGCGTGGTTAATTAAATTTCTGAAGATTTAATTTATAAGTTCTAACGTTCACTTAAAATGCAATGAAAAGCTATACTACTAGAAAAACATTAGTTTAGAGGTCTTCCCCGTGTTGATCCGGGCTCCTTTGCAGAAAAGACCATCAGCTTTCCTGGCAGGCAGCTCGTAAAAGGTGAGCATAGGCTTTCCGTCACCAGCAGCGTGACATCCTACTAGGTGGAAGAGTTTCGCAGCGACTCGAAGTAGCGGTATAACCCAGTTATCCTAAATTACTAATCTATTGCCAAACGGCGACGAGGCCGTCACATTGAGACGCCGATAAAAATTCAAACCGGAAAATGAATTAAAATTTTGTTACACTTAATTAACGACAGATAAAGTCGAAACCAAATAAAATCATGTTAAAAAAGTTACAAGCAAAAATTCAGACAAAATAAATAAAAAAAAAAACCTACATTAGCAGTCTTTTCTAAAGAAGCTGTGACGTCTCTTTCAATAACGCTGAGTTCATATTGGACTCCAGCCCGCGAGAGGCCGCGAATTTTCATCAAACTTTCAATAGCACTTTCCTTGTCACCTGTAAAATCAGATTCGTGTTTATATTATATTATTTGGGCAGAGTATCAAGCTAGTCGCATAAAAGCTAATGGAATTTACAAAGAAAACCTCTCTTACAAGAGATTTAACTTCTAACCACTAAAATAGTTTAAGTAAATATAGTGACTCTATTACCGCACAAATAAAACTTATTTCCCATGCTTTACGAGTCATATTCTTAATGTAATGTAACTCCAGGTCCAGTCCTTACAAACACTGACATACCTTTTTACTACTTTTTGTGTTATTCTAAAAGTAAAGTTAAATTTTAATTATTACCGATAATTTAGTGATAAAGAAACAGATTAAATAAAATGCTCATAAAATGCTGACGCAAAAAACCTAAAGATGAACTATTTTTACCTTGAAGCAAATAATACGTTGGTGTTTCTGGCATAAAGAAGAAGAGTATGGCAAACGTACTAGCAACAAGGATGCCAAAAACTGACACCAGCCTATATGAAACAAAAGGTCCAATCACGTAAACAAGCAGGAAGCCCATGCTAATGTATAGTTGAATAAGTGATCCAATAGCTCCGCGGGCATTCGTCTGAAATAAAATGCTTAGTAAACGTATTTATAAAAAAAAACATATTGAAGGTACGAACTTCAAAGAAAGATAATAAATGATGACAATTTATTCAATGAGCTGACAGCAGTAAATTTTAACAAGCGTATAAAAAATAGTTATTAAATTAATCATAAGCTTAAAATTAATTATTAAATTAAGCAAAAAAGGAGCGTATTTTTTTCTTTCTTTAAAATTGTAAAGCCTATAAAACTTTGTTAATCAGGAACTTCGTTTCACTAGGAAGAGCAATTCAAAAATTAGATGATATAAATTTCCTGTTTTGTAACCACTCCATCACTCACCATTGAGGTGGACATGCGCTTGTTTCTAGCCATAAATATGACTTGGATAAACTACAAATACATTAGTAACTTAGGTGATTTTGATTAAAAGCGATACAAATCACAGCTTTATTGATTTATTAAGATGTAATCAAATATCACCACCTATTTCTTTTATGATTTAGGAAACTATGACCTATTTAGCTGTCATCCACTTGAAAGTAAAGTATACCCATAGCTGACTATAGGAATTTACTTTTGAGTCATTTGCAACCGACTCCAATAAAGAAGAGATTATCAGTTCGACTGTATGTTTCAATTCTTTTGCATGTTGGTTAATCACCGAAGCAAACCGTTTTTAATGGTTCCTTTTTCGAAAAGGTCAGCCATGATTTCGAAGGGGTTCCATATAAATATTTAAGTTATACTTAATAATGCATACAAAAGACATAATCGTCGTTGATGTCTTCAACATACTTTGGAATTTCTGCATACTTTAATGTTAAGTTTATTACTTGAAAATCACTACTAAGATGTTGATACTATTTATGTCGGACCATCTCGAACTCATTAGATATCTTTCAAGAAGAATGATCAACGTTCGACATAATAACAAAAGAAATGGTGTCAGCGTTTTACATATTTAAGTTTACTCTTAAATTTAATAAAATTCTGTTATATCATTCACCGATGCAATCTCTGCGCAGTAAATGGGTGATGTCGTAAAGAGCATGCCTAAGGCAAGACCCCAGCATATTCTTCCAGCGTACAGCATCGCCATTTGATTCGCGACTCCCACTAAGACCCACCCAGCGAATAATGGTATTATACTGCTTAATAAACTCCATTTTCTGCCAATCTTGGATATCAGGAAACCTCCAAAAAACGGGCCTGTGAAAAAAAATCGTGTTTCAAATAAACATCTTTATAACTAAAAAATGATTGTATGATTTAATAAGGCATCCTGCGGGACTAAACATTTGTTTGATAATAGCTGTTTACGTGCATTTTTATAATGGATTTTCATACAAACTTTCATCATATTTTTAAAGAAAGAAACACTTGTACTGTTTTACTTATCACTTATAATTTATTACTTTGTAATTAGTAGCCTACCGGTTTCGCTTATACAGCATCATCAGGGCTAAAACTTAAACTACTCCCGAGTACTCCCGGAGTAGTTTAAGTTTTAGCCCTGATGATGCTGTATAAGCGAAACCGGTAGGCTCCCGAGTACTCCCGGAGTAGTTTAAGTTTTAGCCCTGATGATGCTGTATAAGCGAAACCGGTAGGCTACTAAATACAAAGTAATAAATTATAAGTGATAAGTAAAACAGTACAAGTGTTTCTTTCTTTAAAAATATAAATATTTGGAAGTTTTACCAAGCGCCGACGATGGAAACTATCAAATAAACTTTCATCACGTAATCTATTTCTTTGGGTATTGATTTTTAAAAAAGAAGGAGTCTCCTGGAATTTCAAGTAAGTTGCACATCAAATTTTATCAAGAGAAAGATAGACAGGACTATTTAACTTAACACGGTTACAATTGTAAATATGAGGTAATTGATACATAATATTTTTATCTTAAAATGTATAAATATTTCTCTGAATATTGTTATCAGTGATTTCTATGCCTTTGTATCCATTGCTGATACTTCAGTGTCAAGTGGGATGCCTCACCTCGATTCTATGATAAGTTGTATTTCTATAATCTCCGTCAAGAACAAGTAGTTATGATTATATCTTATAATTCCATAATTTGTTAGTCATTAAGTGCCACTTCATTTGGCTATTTCTTAGTCTGTTATAAACTATATTCTTATTAAATAACTTTTAAAAAGGAGGAAGTTATGAATATGTGCGACGCTGTTGTTTGCCCAGTTTCCTCAGAATAAAAAGTATTCCATGTTTTAAAGCTTCTTCCTGTTAATTTCCGGTCAAATCGGTTCAGCCCTTCTTGAGTTATATTATGCCACATCTTTGTTTAGAAAATGTCGACTTAATAACTGATTAAAAATAACTAACGTCTTTCATTGTGTGCGTAAGACATATTTCGCAAACATATAATTTGAGCTAGATCTATCGTGTCTTTTGTCCAGATAAAAAAAATTGTATCTTATATACTCGCATATATTTTTATTTATTACATGCTGAGCCGACAGACGTTGTCTTACCTTGACTATGATGTATGTATAATAAATGTATAATTTTTTTTCATGAACCTTTTCCTTGCAATAATTAAAACGACCAAAAAATAGCAAAGTTGGTACTGTGTGCGGCTACCACCATCGGGCCGACGTGAGTGTGGCATTATAGGTCAGCAGATTGGGACGGGATGCGATCTTTTTTTGCATCTTACCCATGGAGGCAGATTTGCTTCTCGCTGGATGATCCAGATGATCCAGACATCGTTGCTAATGCTGTCACTGATGTGGTGCTGCAGGGTATGGAACATTATGTTCCGTTCTCTTCAGTGCCTGTTGGTGGCAAATCCCAGCCTTGGTTTAGTCGTCCCTGTAAGATGGCACTTAGCCAGCAAAGTCTTGCGACGAAAACACCAGCTCGATTAAAAAGGAGTATAATTCTGCCTCTAGGTCTTTCAAAAGAGCTATTGCTAGGGCAAAATCCGAGCACATTGGCGGAATTGGCGAGAAATTGGCCCGCTTACTTTGGGAACAAGAGCGTTCTGGTCTCTCGCCAAGGCTGTCCAAGGAAATTTCGCTAAGCCATCTTTACCATCTTTACACCGAAGTGATGCCTCGCTGGCCCATGATGCGAAAGAGAAAGCCGAACTTCTAGGCTCCCTTTTTGCTTCCAACTCGACTTTAGATGACCATGGAAATATGCCGCCGAACATCCCGCGGTGCGAAGTGTCTATGCCAGAAATAAAGTTTCTGCAGAGTTCAGTGCGTAGAACACTTATTTCATTGGACGTCAACAAGTCGAATGGGACCGATGGTATCCCTCCGATTGTTCTCAAAGTGTGTGCTCCTGAGCTGGCACCGGTTTTAACGCGACTCTTCCGACTCTCCTATTCATCAGGCATTGTACCGAATTCAGCTGGTGATCTTTTAGTTTACTTTAACACACCGATGGGCGCAAGCAGTCGAAAGCAAGGGAGAAGCATTGGCTGTCAGTTTGGACATAGCGAAAGCCTTCGATCGGGTGTGGCACAAGGCGCTTCTATCGAAGCTTCCTTCTTACGGTCTTTCTGAGAAATTATATACATGGATCACTAGTTTTTTGACGGGGCGTAGCACCAAGGTCGTTGTCGACGGTGCGTGCTCGGAGTCCAAACCTGTCAATGATGGTGTCCCCCAGGCCGTGTAATTTCTCCTACTTTGTTTCTTCTGCATATCAATGACATGTTGCAAATTAGTGACACTCATTGCTATGCAGACGACACTACTGGGGAAGCCGACTTTGGCCGACATAATATATCGCGGGAACATGTCATCGAGAGCCGGAACCAACTTGTGTCTAAAATTGACAATCTTTTGTCTGAAATTTCGTTTTTGGGCCAGCAGAATCTGGTGCAATTTAACCCTAACAAGATACAAGTTTGCACGTTTTCCGCTAAAAAGACTTCTCGATCTCCTTGATTTGAGAGCGTTTCCCTTTGTGCCACAGCCTGCATTGGTATACTCGGCGTTGACATTTCGAGTAATGTCTAATTTCGTGGTCATCTGGAGGAGAAGGCTAAAATAGCCTCTAAAAAACTTGGTGTGCTCAGTAAAGCGAGACAGTATTTCAAGCCGGCCCATTGCATAGCGCAAATTCGGCCTCATATGGAGTACTGTTCTCAACTCTGGGCAGGGGCTCCACAGTACCAGCTCCTTCCGTTTGACCGCATTCAACGTAGAGCAATTCGAATTGTCAATGACCGGGCAATTACCAATGGGCTTGATTCTTTAGCGTTGCGTATAGATGTTGGGTCACTCAGTGTTCTCTACCACATTTACCATGGGGAATGCTCTGAGGAGTTGTTTGGTTTAATTCCAGCCGCTGATTTCCACCTTCGGACATCGCGTCAGAACTTAAGGTATCATGCCCATCATCTCGATGCGTGGCGGTCTACAACTGTGCGATTCCGAAGACATTTTTTAGCCCGTGTAGCACCTTTGTGGAATCAGTTACCGAGGGCGCTATTCCCAAACGACTGTGACTTAGGAACCTTCAAGACAATAGCGTACCCATTCCTAAAAGGTCAGCAACGCATCTGTGATACTCCTGGTGTTGCGGATGTCCGTGGGCGGAGGTGATCACTTTCCATCAGGTGAACCACTTGCTTGTTTAAAAAAAAACATCCGTTCAGGCTTGGTGCCGAGATCAAAACAAATAGGGATTCATTTTTATGTATAAGACTTGATGACCCGGCGAACTTCGTATGTCTTGACAACAACAACTAGGGACTAACAGTTTGAATGGACAAATTGAAGTGTTGTTTTTCCCCACTTTCACTGCATTTTTCCAGTTTTTCTCTTCATAAGATTCTTTTTCTGACAATAAACAATACAAAAAACGACGGATTGCACTCCGGGAGTGCCGGCAAAAGTGAAAACTTGTATACTAACGTTGTGCATTTTTGATGTTTTGGAATGGTTAAGAAATAATTTTGCACGAATTGCTTTAATTATCGGTACGAAAGTACTATCATTAATGTGGTAAAATACGATTTTAATTTATTGCGTTATCGTATAGAAAAATGACAATACGAACATTCGCGCAAATACGTCTTACGATTTTCGATCAGGTCACGTGTATTGACGCGAGTTTAGAAGTATTTACCCATTCCAAAAAAGTGCGCAACGCCGCTAAAGAAGTTTTCGCTTCAAAAATAATTAGCAAAATTAGTATCGCTTGACAATAGCAACAAACAGTCTGTATGGATTTAAGCATTGTTTTTCCCCTGCTATTTTCTGGTCCGAGTATCAAATGTTTTACTCTCATCAAGAAATCCATTTAAAAGAAGAAAGAAAGAAAGCATTGGTTATTTAAATTAGAGAAAATCTACCAACGGATCGGAAAGCAGCCACACATTGAGATGATCCAGTTAAAGAAACTCAGTGGACTTGTCTTTTTTCTTAGTTTACAATATGTATAGGTACAATAATTAAAGTACATATAGGTACTACAATTTAAATTATGCCCTTAGGTTTTAAACTTTTTACTCTTATTACACTTTATACTTTTATTTTTAAATTGGCTGACCTAATCTAAATTTAAGCGAAATGATTAATTATGTAATAACAACTCTATATCGATATCTTTAAAATACATTCGGATATCCGAAGCTTGACGAATATAGCCGAAGCGTATAATTTAATTAGTACCACTATATGTAAGGTCTGTTTTTTCTAAGGAGTCCAATTTGGTAAACAACAATGGCGGAACAGTGACATTAGGAAGCCGTAAACAATGAATAGGGTTGCGAATTATCAAATGAACGAATGAACAAGAACAACATACTACCGTGAATGAATGATATTTATTGGCCAATACTAGTATAGTAATTTAGTAGATAGTAGTGCTATATTCATAGTAGTAATATCATATAAGGGAAAGTGTGCCAAAACATGACGGATAGTGTCTTATCTTATCAAAGACAAGATATTTGGTAAGAAAATAATGAAAGTGGTGAATCACATTTTTTTTCACTAAAACTGGGAATGAAAAACACGTTTTAAATCTGATTGTGACTGTGGTCTGGCAGTTTGGCGTCGGACTTAGCTTCTTGAGGTCCCGGGTTCGATCCCCGAGTTGGGCATCCGGAAAAAAGTGGAAAGTGTGTATTTTGAGTTTGCTAATGGAAATGGCGTTGCCCGGGATTGGATGTGTACCTTGTTGGCGCTGGTTGTTGTAGTTGTTATTTTCCTAGATAACAAAATGACACATATTACAAAAATATTACGAAAAGTTTTTCGTGTTTAATACTATGATAGCATCACATTTTGCATAGAAAAGTAAAAAAACTGACCGAAATACCAAGCAAGGTGGCACTACTTAAATTATAATAATGAAGAAGACACGTTATCTGCGTTTTATTGTTTTTGTTTTAGCAAACTACAATAAGACCTGAACTCGTGAACGTCATTGTTCACTTTTGCGAACTTTATCGCCATTAACCATTATACCGAGTCAGATGTTCACATTCATTGAGGTTGTACTGTGTAAATAATAATTGTTACAAATCACTTAAAGTATCACATTTTGTAAAGTTTTTTGTGTTTAATACTATGATAGCATCACATTTTGTGGACAAAAGTAAAAAAAAAACTGACCGAAAGACCAAGAAAGACGGCACTACTGTGATTATAATGTCTAAAGAAGTTTATTTAAACTTAATCTGTTAAAATTGTAAATTCGAAACAGATTTTAGTGTTAGACGTACTGCTTAGAGCAAAAGAATACTCCGAACAATTCATGTTGTATTCAGTGCATACGATCGGTGTGAAACTTCGATGTTTTTCTATGATATGTTGTTTGTTTACGTTTAAATTTGACTTTAAAAAAAAACAGGCTATATAAGTTTACATTTGTTTTTATGAAATGTATTGCTATTTTTTTTTATTTTGAAACTTATTTCGAATTAACAATTAAAGCACCATTTAATAAATATAAATAAAAAGTTCTTCTAGTTATTAAAACTACTCCATAACATAAAAAATTGCTTACCTGGTCGTTGCTTAACTTAAAAAGTGGCCAAATTATTGTTAATCTAGAGAACAACGAGATCCAAATAACGCTGAAAATCCTAACACTTTAACACGTTCTCCTTAAAAGTTTTCGTAAACTATATGTAATATTATAACAAATTCGAAACAACTTTATTGCTAAAACTATCATCTACAATTGATGTTTATAACTATTAACATTCTACGCAATGCATATGACTGATGTGAAAAATTGTATCGAAATGGTTTCGATTCTTCGACTTGACACTTGAATTTATCTTGTTGCATTGCTAGAATATCACATTGTATTGTAATTTAATTGTATTTGACTGATTTTTAATTATTTCTTAAAGTCGATTACTTAAAACCGATTTGAAGCCTTTATTTTGCAAAAAAAATGCCTTCTATAAATCAACATTTTTAGATCTAAACTGTTTACAAAATGACTTCAAAACTGTTTATCGTTGCAAAAGTATTATTCAATTTATCATTCAAATGCATTCATCATTGCCCGTGTCTATCAATTCCATAGACAATCTAAAGTTCTATATGTCAAGTTCATATTGTGTTACTTATCTGCTTATATTTATAATTCAATTTCTAATGTTTTTTTTGCAAATTTTATGTGTTAAATTGATGAATTCGAAACAGATTTCAGTGTTAAACATTCCGTAACTAAGTTTTGAATATGTAAAACCAAAAACATTTAGTTCAGTGTGTGAGATTAATGTGAAACTTTGATGTTTATCTATCAAGTGGTGTTTGTTTACCAAATTGGACTCCTAAGGAAAAACAGACTTTATTTGTATGTTGTCTATCCTACGGGTATCTTACCTACTATAGCTCCAATATTTATAAGCGATCCCAGCCAAGACATTTGTTCACTAGTTGGAATCTCGTCTAAGGGTGATTCATTCGTTCTATATTCGTCTGTCAGTAGAGAGTTCATCGGTGAGGTCCACCCCATGCAGTAGCCTATCGATACGATCCCAAGGTTTGCTGAAACAATACTTATACATTTTTTATTAATTAAACCATGAATTACATACTACAAAATAAAAAAAGAATTCAGAGTAGGTAGGTATGTGTTATTGAATTATAGCCAAATTTACGTAATGACTTTTACCTCCTTCCCTGGAAATACATTTAGAAAACGGGATAAAATATATTCTATAATCTATAACCTTTCTTGGAGCATAGAGTACCTCCCTCTAAATTTAGTTACAATCGGTTAAGTAAATTCGGCGTAAATCGCGGTCATTATACGGACGTACAGAAAATTCTAAAAATGCTAACAATGTGCTCTGCTGAACATTTTTGTTACTTGCACATTTTTTGTAAATATCTTCAGTGTACAAAGTTAACTTTTTTTTTACAAATGTATTATAAGTATATAAATGTTAACACTTAAAACTCTAATTGGGTTTGAATTAATGTTAGGTACACATTAAATTAGAAAAATGGGTCCATTCGTCGATGTGTAAAGAAATAACTAAGGGTGAAATGAATGATTCATATATATAGATATAAGAAGATATGTATATCATACTTAACGAGTTTCCCCGAAACTGCTCGAACTATCTCTAAACACAAAATTTATAATACTCTGTGTAAGAAAGAAAGACAAAGAAATAAATAGAGAACCTAATAGATATTAAAACGGACAATAGTACAATTAGGTAAAAAAAGTATCTTCACGCCCCTATCCCTGACGAGTTAGGCAAGTTGACAACCATGATATCCACGACTAGCCGAAGACATTAAGCCCCACAATGTGTTATGTGGCAAACCAATCGCCAACCGGACACATGTCCAATCTCTGGCAACATTATTTTTATTGGAAAATTTCAAAAATGTATTATTTTCTTTTTGTTGAACAACCTGGGTATTAAACCCAGGACTGCTAGAATACAGAGGCAATTTACAAGGACACGGTAATGTAATATTGCCACGGTTTGGTACCTACTAGCATTATTATGAGTTCAGATACCTATTTAAAATGTATATTCATTGTGTTAGACCTTGAAATTAGGAGCAGTTAACGGGCATTACGTTTTAAAACATAGTACTACAAACTGTCTTTTACTCGCATTTTTTATTATTTATATGGGATACTCACGATCTAGTTTTATTTTAATTGTCGATAGATCGTCAGTATCCCGTATAAATAATTAGAAATGTTAAGAATACGCGAAGATTTAAGTTTAAAATCATCTTTTACTCGTCTGGCAGTAAGATCACCTATCACAATGATCAAATACTAGTACTAAAAAATATTTTACGACTACCAAAGCATCTTGAAAAGATAATAAGAAACACGTTGCACACCGAAATATTGTTGTTTTTTTGGTGATTGTTGTGGATAACCTTACTAAGTATTTTATACATCATTATAAACATGTCAGTTGTAAGTAACGAAATATATCTAATACCTATAATATGGTGGCAAGGTTAGATAAGGCATTGTATCCTACCCGTGCATGGTGCTGCATATCACTCTACGTCCAGTGGTCTCATTAGTGACACATACACATACATATCTTCACGCCTAGTCCCTTATGGGGTAGGCAGACAGTATCGAGTGCCAGACCTCACGATCCTGACAAACCTGGTTGGCTTCTTTCACATTCATTACTCTTGTCATACAAACACGCCGGTTTCGGAGACTCTCGACATCACCCTCGGATAATATCCGAGTGATCTGATCATGGAATGTCAACTTTGGTCTCTTACATCCATCCACATTCACATTGTATATCTGCTTTGTCAATCTTTGATCTGTACTTCTTTCTACATGACCGAACCAGCGCAGCATGCCCTTTCGCATTTTAAAACCAACATTTTCTATCAATCTCACTCTTTCTCGGAACTCACTGTTACGAATGCGGTTAGCAAGCGTTATACCACAGATTTTTCGTTTCTCGTTGGCGATGACCTTCGTAACATGTGCTCGCCTTTTACGATCTGCCTGGCAGAGAGGCAGTTGGTCTATTCTAAACAGCATACCCATCACCACGAGATAAAACGACGACAACGCGTCTCCATAATAGCAGGTAAATTATTAAATAATAGTTTATTTTTGTACTATCTTTAACAGAAGCCACGTGCCACATTGTATTCAAAGTAGTGTTTGTTAAGAGCTAAGTGTATACATAAGTGTGTATGTAGAAGTGTTTTGAGTATTATCTTATTTATTTTGATGTCAATTGCAATGTAATAATGCTTTAAGGCAGGAGCGACGTATTGTAATAATGCTTTAAGGCAGCAGCGACGAACGTATTTTAGATAATTGTAAATTATGCATGTTATAAAACTAGAGAAAAATGTACATTGGAGGTAATTAAAAAAATTGTACCGGCGGCTAAGATAGGAAGCAGAACACATTTTCAGATTAAATTTCTTCTTAGACATCAGACAGTCAACAAACACTCGGGTTTCCTGTTAATGCATCCCGAAACAACCATGCCCTATCGACAATATATGTTATAGGTGCGTCGCTGTCCTGTGGCCGGTTTTAGCTTTTAGAAGGGTAGGATCGCCGTAATACAATCGGTGACCCTACCTATTGGAACATGACACTGTTATTATGACAGAAATGGATAAGGCGGTGGCTAACTACGTGGTCTAGTGGCTGCATAGAGCTCTATCGCCGATGATCCTGTTGGCAATAATTATCCATGTAACTCTTACCTCCTCTGCTTGGTAGGGAATCAAATGGTTAATTCTACACAGAAAACAATATTAGTACTGAATAGTACTTTAATAAAGATTCAGATCTCGTTAATCATCTGTATTACATAACATACATAATAATACAGACTATACAGTTAAAATTACAGACCATAGACAATAGTTTAGGAGTATTAACGGTTTTATTAAACGACTCTAAAAAAGGAGGAGGTTCTTAATTCGACTATATGTTTTTTTGGGTGTTTGTTACGCGATAATACTCGGACAATAAATAAATATCCCTGGATTATATAATATAATAAGTTCCACAAATTGAACTTACCTAACCCTAAAGTCAGCAAATTATATGCTTGTGTTATGGTTGTTAGTCAACGATACTAATACCAAAGACAACATATATACATATAAATACTTAAATACGGCGTGTACGTTAGCCACTCGGCTAACAAGGCGGTCAACATTTATTTTTTTAAAAGGTAAGTCGTGATTCCACGGTGGCCAGATATTAGTTTAAATCCAAATGAAACCAAGATATTAGTTTTACCATGTTTTTGAGTTTTTGAGTTCTATGCTATCTTCAAAAAAAAATGATCAAATCGTGACGTGGAACCTATCCAATGGAATAGTTGAAGTCGGTTTTTGCAGTTTTTCCAGCATTTGACATAGCATCCAACGATTGCTGTGTATGAAGAGTAGGGATGTAAAGTTATATCGTCCTACATAAAATCCTTACATACAACCGTCTCACGTGGACTTCCTCGTATAAATCATGAACGAATGAAACGATTTTTTAAATAACCCACAACAAAAACAAAATTAATTAATGCGAATTTGCTACGTTTCTGTAAATAAATTAGTCATTAAATTTGTTTTAATTATACTAGTAGCTATCAAGTATCATATCTAGATAATGGGAATTTAAATGGCGACAAGTCCTTGCCAGATTACCTAGTAGATTAAACAAATGACTAGAATAACTACGTTCTGCTGGCTGACGATAAGTTCGTCGCCTCTCTCCAAAAATATTGATTATCTTTAATACATTAATAAAAGTGGATAACTATGTATTATTCATTTTGATTACAATGTTACTCAGACAACGATAATTCCCCATTATCTTAATGTCCCATTTTTTTTACTTTTCATCGTCGGCGCTTGGTAGATTTAGAAAGGATACTTTTTATTAGGGTTCCGTAGCCAAAGGCTAAAAAATCATATATATTCGTCATGTCTGTCTGTCTATCCGAGGGTAAATAAGATATTGAGGTGAACTATCACTTTTTTCTAAACTGAAAAGTTGACTGAAAGAAATTTTTGTAGTTAGAGATAAGCTCGCGTTTTGTGCATTTTTACTTGTCCTGTATTATGTGTATTTTTTCTTTTTGTGTGCGATAAAGTATTAAATAAATAAATTAAAAAAAACTTATTAGATGATATCGTACAATCCAATTTTCGGTGGAAGTTTACACGGTAATGTACAGCATATATATATTTAAAGTTTAGAAAAAAATACATACTATACCCCACACTAATGGATTTACTAAAAAACATTTTTGAGTTTTAGTTCGAAGTTAGGGTAACCCCCTGTTTTCTTTTTTCTACTTTTGTTTGAAAATCTTAATGCGCTTCACAGAATACAGCTGCTTACCAAGTTATAGATTAGGAAAATGTTGACATACGGACGAACAGACAGACATGAGGAATCTATAATGATTCCGTTTTTTGTCCTTCGGCTATGGAACCATAAAAAGAAGGATTTTTTTGGATGAGATACTTCAAGGTGACCCCATTGTCACAAAATCTGGATCTGATGTTGAATTTCTTGAAAAATCCAAGAAATTCTTCCAGTTTTTGTAATTATTTAGACGACAAATTGTAAAATTGTAAAATTATTATTTAAAAAGGGTTATGATTTTTGGTAGGTATAGTAGTAATATGTATATTACTCGCAGCCCATTCTGGCTTCCTTTTAAATCACTTTATCTATTAAAAGAAATCGCATCAAAATCCGTTGCGTAATTTTAAATATCTAAGCATACATAGGGACAGACAGTGGAAAGCGACTGTTTTATACTACATACATGTGTAATGATAAATCCAGTTAGGTGCACTATTGTCTATTACTATTATTAGGTCCTTTCTTATGAAACCGGGATTTTGTATGAGAGGAACAAAAATTTATTATATTTATTTCATTAAAGTATGTACCATTGCTATCTATGCACTTTTGTAATATCAAAGTGAGTTCATTGATCCCTTTATTATAAAACCATTCGAACGAGAATCAATAAAATCTTTGAAGACGATAGGACTACATCGGAGACTACATCGGAGTCGATTCTTACCCTTACAAGAAGTTAAACAAATTTCGAACAAAAATGTGTGTTACCAGTGATGACATATGGAACTGAGACTTGGCCGTTAAATGTGGGCCTTAAATGTGTAGATTAAATAAGCTCAGAGTCGCTCAGCGTGCTATGGAGAGAGCTATGCTCCGTGATTCTTTGCGAGATATGATCCGTAATTCGGTGATCCGCAAGAGAACGAGAGTAACCTACATAGTTCAGAGAGCTAGCAAGCTAAAGTGGCAATGGGCAGGCCACATTGCTCGCAGAACCCACAATCGCTGGGGAAGAAAGGTTCTCGAGTGGCGTCCCTGCACCGGAGGACGTAGTGTTGGACGACCTCCCACCCGGTGGACTGATGACCTGGTCAAAGTCGCAGGGCGTCGCTAGATACAAGCGGCTGGTGACTGTGACTTGTGGTGCTCTATGGGGGAGGCCTATGTCCAGCAGTTGACGTCCTGCGGCTGATGATGATGAATGGTTATCTATTAAACTAGGTCCGGGGAGTATGGTGGATATCTTAGACATTCCAATTGAAGGTTTTGTAACTTGGTAGCCATCTGTTGTCCAATGAGTGGTCTAGCGTTGGCGTTAAGCAGCAGTGGCGTATAGCAATTTATTTTTAATTGTAGTTTATCCAACAAAAATATTATTTTTCTGTATCTTTATACAGGGTTACTTTGAAATGACTGGCAAAAATTTTAATATAAGGGGCTAAGGTTTAACATTTAAGATATTTTTCCCAAATCATAACATTTACTTTTATAAACATTCATTTATAAAGTTCGCACAAATGCTTCAATTGTTGTCACGTTATGTTGTACCTAATAAGAGTCATGACGTCATCAGCCTGTAAATGCGACTGCGTTCGGTGGGAACCAGTTTTATGCTTTGTTTGCGTTATAATCATGCATCTTAAATCTTGCGTTAGATAAACATTTGAAACATTTTTTTTCAATTATTAATTAGGTATTTCATAGATCGAAAGCGTTATCGATTCCAAATCGTTAGAATTGAGCTGGTACTCAGTCAGGTCAGTAAGGTTACTCTTGAAGCTCGATTCATG